>JABUQX010113158.1:20000-35353 GCA_015478945.1 Trachelipus rathkii | reverse complement strand
ATGATCTCGGCCTTAAATTTGTACTCAGACGACCACTTCAGTTTACTTCTCATATACATAAAAATTAGACCTCTAGAATCGTTGACCACATTCAATAAAAATGTTGAGAATAACTGTACCTTAAATTAGCCTTTGATAGTTTTAATAAGGCTTTATATTCTGAAATGTCAAGGGAAGCTTGTATCAGTTCAGAAATTGGATTAAAAGTATCGAATATCAAATCGAATTTATCAACGCAAGTATACCTATCTTGAAGAGCCCACAAACGACTGCAACCTCATCACTTCATAAGGTACTCCGAAGCGTAATATATGGAAAGGTTTCTTCCAAAAAAAAAGGCACAACTGTTGTACGCACCAAACGGTACATGGAGTGCAAAAACACACCTTCATTTGCGAACAACAGATATTGGCTGATATCTCCCTTTTCGGATCCAAACAGAACAATCTTCTTGTCCGACCAATTATAGCATCAAAGAGATTGTGCATTCCTAGGCGAGTTTAAAATTTCAGAAGGCATAAAAAGGCAGTGTCTTCACAAAAAAAAAAAAAAAAAAAATAAAAAAAAAAAAAAAAAAAAAAAAAAAAAAAAAAAAAAAAAAAAAAAAAACCGCTACTAGTGCTCCTGTATTGAAATATCGTAGATTCGTTAATTAGCAATGCAATTTTTATTCTTTAACTAAATCTTTCAAATCTTCTTGTAATGCAAAGCTGGCGAAATTTTATTATTATTATTATTAGTATGATTCATTATTCATTAATCAAATTATCTATTATTATTATTCATTGGGTTAGAGTCGCCAAGAGGGGTGTCAACCCCGATTTTTATGAAAATCACAGGATATACTTCATAAAAAAAATAATAATTGAAGAATAGTGAAAACGAAAATCGTCCGCTCTCTTTAGCAGGAAAAAAAGTTACAGCCTCTCAAAAAGTTGTTAAAAATCCCATAGGAATTTCTTAAAAAAAAATTTAAAATTAAAAAAATAAAAAAAAAAAAAAAAAAGTCACAGGATTTACTCTAAAAATTAATAATAAGCTAAAAAAAACCGAAAATGATTTCAAAGTCCTTAGGAAAAAAAAGTTAGACACCTCTCAAAGTTTTCTTAAAATTTGACAAAAGCTTATCTTATAAAAAAAAATAGTGGGCCATTCCCTGCCTCGTCTTTAAGGCCAATTCCTAGTTGCAGGTATATTGATAAAAATGTTGTTAAGTTACTACATAGACTTCTCCTCTGCCCTGTATACCTAAGCAAAACTTATCATAAACCAGTCAACTGGGAGGGCCTGACAATGAGACCTAACGCTAGATGCGACCCACAAAATAGAAAAGTCTATGCGAAGTTTTAAACAACCTTTGACCCCAGATAAGAAATTGAAGTTAAGAGCAGTTGACGATTTTCCGTTTCATCTTCTTCATATATTATTTTTTTAGGAGATATCCCACTGCTGATATTCATAAAAATTCAGGTGGTAGATTAGCCCCTCTGCAACTCATCTACTCCTTATTATCTATGATTATTATTAATTAATTATTATTATTATTACTTATTATATATTTATTTATTATATTATTATTATTATTCATTATTTAATTAATTATATCTATTATTATTATTATTATTATTATTATTATTATTATGAGATTCATGATTATGATTATGACTTATTATTTATTATTATTATTATTATATTTATTATTATTATTATTATTATTATTATATTATTATTATTATTATTTTATTATTATTATTATTATTATATTATATTATCTATTATTATTATTATTATTATTATTACTTTAGGAATTATGAATTCATGATATAGTTTTTGCACGATTTCTCTTTAGTTCCAAGGTTACTACATTTATATTTATACTATATCCATCATGAAGTTTCATTAAAATAACTTTTGAAAATAATTTTACCGAGAACGCACCAGCAAGAAGCATCATACCTGAATAAAATTCCCCCAAGATTTCTCTTTAGCGCGCTCCTTCTCGTTGTATCCGCATAACCCTCTGCAGACATCTTCACGAGCGAATACCCCTCAACCAATCTAGTCCTTTCTCCTAAGCACATAAAGCCCGATCATCATCTCCACGGTAAATATCCAGACTCGTGAAACTCGAAAATAAAAGGTCTGAAAATGAAAATTAATTTACAACTCAGATATTAAAGGTTTAAACTTACCATTAATAAATTTTTATAGATCGTCAGCAGTCAAAATGTCTCCGTCCGACGATCTACGGCGTCCTTTGTATTCATGCTCGATATAGAAAGGCCTACTCAACTTTTGCGAGATTCTGCGATCATTCTATACTATCACACGAGTCACCGCAATCAGAACTATAATCACCTCTTGAGAGTAAAGTGTTTCGACGCAAAAGCCAACTATTATCTATGGGATTGCACAAGGGTTTAAGACCCTCTGAATTGCTTCAACGTATGCATAATTTTTTGCACACAACGATGTATACTGAGAGATACCTGGTCGATGATGTGATATGCCACTATCCGAACAAATACGTATTCGTCCGCAGGCAAATCCCATATTTATATCTCGCGACGTTCAACAGTTTATACACAACTGCGGAGACAGATCTTTTTAAACAAAAATGTCTCCACAGGACAAAAGCGTCTGATTATATACCCCATCTGGGAAAACTAGAGTGTCGCAGGCTCATAAGCACTTATATCTCCTCTAATAGCTATGTGAAGAACCTATAAAGCATGAGTAAACTCTCTCGAAAAATTCCTCATAGGTCTCTCTACCTTAATGTCGCCCATTCTACATCTCTTTAATTTTTACGTGTCTCGCACAGATTCCATTCTCGACGTGGGCACGATTCAACATGCTAGAAGTTTAGACGAAGGACCATCATTACTCTTTCATCTTTCAACTTAAAGTTAAAGTCTAATAAAGCCATTAGATAACAGTCTCCATCTGAAGTAAGAAAATTCTTATTCCCACATTCTCTTTCTGGTTCTATTTAGTAATTTATCCCTATTCGTAATCATATTGGCGATTTTATATATAAATTTTGACAGTGATAGGATTCATAGTTATCTAACTCATAAGATTTCAGAACAGCCCTCACCTCTCGCTAACTACTAACATAGCAACATAGAATTTTCAAATCGACTGCTAACCTAATCTCAAACAATTTATCACTCTCAATACTAATATACAGAATAGACCTGAACAGTCCTCAATCCTGCCCAACAAACAAAGAATTGCCCCAAAAGCCTCTGTAAACCTAAGTGTTGTGCTACTGCCCATCTGATAAACCCTTAAGAGTCTCATAAATAAGAATAGATTCCTAATTTTGTAACATCACTCCGTGAACCATTCATAGGAAATACACCTCCACTATTCAATATTATAAACCATTTATCAGTGGGTTTGATCATGCAAGATACATGTTCTTGAATGAGCCATCCGAATGAATTTAATCGAGTTTAGGTGGTTTTATGGACTTAGATATTAACTTTGCTCTCCTTATACTTCAACTGGACAAAATTGAGATATGCCAAGTCCTATTTACTCCATATAAAAACACTCACTCTCATCACGTACCATATTAAATCTACAATAATATAATCAAGCGGGCGTACCACAGGGGCTTGACTCATCTCTGCTCCATAGTTCCCTCTTCAATCTTACTTTAACAATAGCCAGATCGCCGCACCACCTACCAACCTCAAATCCTAACCAAACTATTACGCAGAGACATCATAGTACTACATTATTTCCCAACATTACACTATTGTAATAACTACATAACTAATCCACTCACAACACACGTAACCCAAACAGACCTATTGACTATTTGACAAACTTGGTACTTACTTCACTACAAAATAGAATGACTAAGCTCCCTACCCCTATAAATATCCGTCCGATTACCTATCATGCCTACACACTAAGTTAATAGCCGCTATCAACTACAATATTACCTCTATATGCTAACATCACAGAATAGTCTACTATATATATGTAATAATACAAATAACAATCACCCCTTATCCCGTTTAAACTCAAATACTTCTCAACAATATATAAAATACTATTATGATAGTATAGAACTCTACTATATACTGAGATACACACATATGTAATTATTCTTCCCCCACGCTACAAAAATTACGTTTATCCTATCCAAAATAACCCTAATACGGATATATATATATAATAATCACCTATTACCGGAACTCTTCATCCCCTAATAACTTAATACATTACTTCTCACAGTTAGACAGAAAATAACTAACACCCTTACCACAATACTACTAAAACATAACCCTCAGAATCTAAATTTTAATAACTATATGCCCTCCCGCCCGTTACTCATTTAGTAGGTTAGAGATCAGAAGGCGACGATCAGACGAGAGTGAAGAGCCAGAGCAGTGAAAGAGATGAAAATGTGAGAGCACGAAAAGTGTACGACAAAGAGTCACCGAACGTGCTTTTGCCCTTAAGATATACTTCGAAAGCTTGTGTTTGTTTGAACTAATCATAACCTCCATTTTTAATGGTGCACTGATCATCTACTCTATTTGCTCCAGCATTACATGGACGAACTGTTCATATTCTTTACACACCTCATTCCTCCAAGCAACAAATTACCTTACTTTGTCCATCACCTCATCCTCTTATCCACTCTTGGATAACATATCAATTATCGATGAAGGGAATACTATTAACAACCTATTACCATACATTCACAGGTAACAAGATAATACAATTACACAACTACCATACAAATACATACATGCACACACTACACCTGAAGTTCAACTATACCCACCATAAACTATTATCTCCCAACCATACCCCCCCCCATAGACCAATCAAGCATAACACTATCAAATTAACAATCTCCACCCATCACCCACTACCCTTATCCACACATAACACCTATAACAATAAAGACATACATACAAATACATAAACCATTATCATTAAATCATACCACTAGACAATTTCTGCCCAGGGCCTCATACCTTATATGGACAGGCCACCAACCGCCCGTCTCAGCTACACCCCGGCCACCTGCCTCCCTCCCTGAGAAGAACTGAGTCCACGAGGTCTGAGACTGCTATATCAGAAGTTTACAGTCCCACGCACAAATGTAAGTTAACGACATATCTACCAGAGAGATGCGTGCGCACGCAGCAGTGAGGCACACATCCCTAGACTAAAACGAGCGCAAGTGCCTCTACCAAACATTTTTGTTTCCTGCGCGGCCTACTCATACGGACATCTTAGATCGTGGCAATGATTGCGCGCGAGAAATAATAAACGAAAACTATTTTATCAACCCCCGGTCCCCGTTAGGGGAATGATGGAATTCTATGGATCCTCGCAATCCAACGATCAAAGTCGTTGGATCGCTGGAACTATTGGAATCATTCTAGGATCTCTCTCCAGGGACACTGTAGAGTCATAATCTTGTTTAGTTCACTTATTCCCCTCTCGCTGACTTTAGGAAACTGATTCGTGATTTTATCCCTGCCTAAGAAAGCACGGGATTTTGGATGTTTTAGCGAAAGTTCCATGGCTGAGGGCGTCCGCCTTAGCCTCACCGACTTGTTATTGGCCGGCGATTTCGTGTAGATATGTTGTAGCTAATGTGTATGGATGTGAGAGAGCCAAGACCTATTTGGGTGGGGGAGGAATGTTGTTATAGATGTTCGTTATAAAGTTTGGCTGGTGAGGAGGGGGGGGGATTTTTAGTCTGTGTCGGGGGGGGGGTTGGGAGAGTATTTGGTGGCATGGATGGTTGGATTGGGTGTTTTCTGGAAAAATGTATTCCCTACCATTCAAGTGGGGTAGGGATGGGAAGGATGTGTGTCCCGTCATGTAAATGCTGGATGGGGTTGTTTTAGTACATCCCATTGATTATTCTAAGGGCAGTGTTTTGTGATTTGTAATTTTTTTAATTGGATTGCTGATAGTGCTGAGAACCATGCGGGAGGAGGCATATATTAGTTCTGAGGATTTGTTTGTAGATTGTGGTAAGAGGTGTGTTTTCTGTCACTGAAGTTGTGTTTGGGAGAGAGTTCGGATGTGTTTAATTTTCCGTTGGGTTTGAGGAAGTAATTTTGGTCACGTGGGGGGGAGAAAGTCATATGTGTGTCGTAAGTGAGACCTAATATTTTTGGGGTTTTGTTTAAGGGGAGGGAGTTGTTGTTCAAGTAGACTATTGGGTGGAAGGAGGATTGGTGGCGGTCTTTAGGAGGGTAATGGGGGATTTAAGGGGGGAAGCTGTCATTCTATTGGTGAGTAGCCAAGTTTTCTAATAATTGTAGGTATTTTGGGCTGTGTTGGGTGGCTGTGTTTACAAGTGGATGTGGGAAATGAGACTGATGTCGTCTGCGTAAATGAAAGTAATTAGTTTGGTGGATTGGTGGCTAGGGGTGGCAGATCTGCTGTAAAGAGATTGAAGAGGAATCGAGAGAGAATGGCGCCCTGTGGTACGCCGTGTTGTAGTTTAATGGAGTGTGTGAGAGGGTGTTTTATGGAGGACTTTGGCGGCGACTATGCTATCGCTACTGAAGCATCTCGTTAAGGGAAATTCTCCGTGATGAGACGAGCAACAATAAGACCACTTTTACCTATCCATTATTCATAATTAGTATTTCATAATATATGAATAAATTTGAAGAATTTTTTGTATAAGGATGTATGTGGAGTAGTACATAAGTGTCACTATATAATGAAGCTATTTAGTTATATAATGTCGATGGCTGTAAGATGTAGTATCTAGGTGATAGGGATTGGTTGTATAATGCATCACTTAATGAGTGTTAATGTTATATGAGGTATGAATGGATGAGGGCTTATGTATGTTGAATGATTACACTTTATAAATCCAGTAATGAGTATAATTTCTAAGGAACAAAATTGAGGGTGTATAGTGTGGAGTAGATATTTTTTTATATTATTAGTTATCTCCCAGCGTTTTGCAGGATGAGTGATAGAGAAGAGAAGATTGTGATAGCGATAGTATATAGGTAGGAGTATCAGAGTATGAATATTAATTTGGTATAGGTTATTTATAGGTTTCATATTTTATATATATAGATAAATGATAATTTAACATGCATACTGATTAGGGTAGGTATATAATTTGAGTATATCCAGGATTCTGTTAAAGTATTTCTGTTGATGGAGAAATTGACCTTTATCACTCCTAGGTGAGTTTCAGGTGATTAAGTTTAAGTTTATATGATAGTTATCATAGTTACCGGTCCTGTTGGCTGTAATATATATATGTGTGAAATTATATGAAGTGCGTTCTGGATTGTCTCATAGATATATATCTCATGTAATTGCGTTGTATTAAAAGTTGGATGGTAGCGAAGGTCTTGATGCACTCATTAGTGTGAAGTTTTGAGATGTTCATTTTATTGTATAATAAACGCATATTAAAAGTGGAAAGGCAGAGTTGGTGTTCCACTGGTTAGTAGACTATTTAAAGACGACTAGTGTTCTTGCGAGGCTGTCATGCTTGTTGTTCATTGTTCAGGAAAGGAGGAGTTGTCTGTGCAAAGGTATATTATAATGGAGATTCGTAGTAGAGGGAGGGGGGTACTATATATATATATATATTATATAAATATATATATGGTTAGTTTTGACGGGGTATGGTTTAAGTGGATTTTTTGATATACCTTGCCAGAGTTTTCTTATTGTCTATAGCGTGAGATAGTGTATTATTGTATAAGGTTATTCTAGTAAACTTGTTAGTAGTAGTTAGTGGTATTATGAGATTAGAGCATCATGAAAGTGTTGTAGGTTAGTTATATTGATGTTATCCTCGCGATCCTAATTGTGGGAGTGCCAGTCGGTCTGAGTTTTACGGACTCAGCGGGAGTTCTTTGTTAATAAGTTGAGCGTAGATCTATTATTGGGTGTATACACCCGAATAGACGTTTAGCGATTGTGATGGAATTTTTCGTATGTAGAACGCCTTAGGTATGTATGAGATGATAGCGCTGCATACATTTGTTAATGCACGCTTGAGATTGTTGTATATCATGAATGTGTTCACTCCTGAGCAGTGGTGGTCTGAATGTTGTTATGTCATGTTATTGTGAGTGTAGTTGCGTTTCTCAGGTTTTGGAGTATGGGAGTTCGATATGGTTAGCACGGCCGAATTCTGTCCAGTTAGGGCTGTTCTTGGCTAGTTCATGATAAATGTGGTGGTCTTCTTTTTTTGGAGTTTGGTGGAGGAGCATGATACAGATAGTTATATGTAGCAATATAAGATGATAATAATATAATGAATAGCTAGACTGTTAACGGAATATAAGTATGTACCCAGGTACTAGATCACTGTAATAGAGTAGGAATGAAATAAGGAAAGCTGTAGAACAGAAATGTAAGTGACAATTCAGAGTGAAAGGCGAGAGGATTGGTTATGGTTGGGGAGGATTGCTGATATTAGGGAAATGTGTTATAATAGAGATTATAAGGATAATCACGAGGATTCACAATCTCCAAATTAAGATAAATATTATAATCAGGTAAGCAAATCGTGCACCGGGGATCTAGTATTAGTTAAGGTATTCTTACAAAGCTTTCTTACAGTAGATACGCAAGGCTAGTATTTCCTTTATTATAAACAAAGTTTTGACGTGGGTACACTCTTTAAGCCTGACACATCCAAGGAATGAAGATTTTAGGGTATTGAGTATGCCTATTGTATTGTAATAAAGGGTATTGTTATAATTAATATTATATATATTGTGAGGTATGTATTGGGTGGTCAGGTTTGGGTAGTAAGTCGGGTACGAATTTAAAAGGTTGAAGATCGTTTAGTAGGTGGTCTTGTTCAAGGTATATTATTATAGAACTAAGGATTGGTCAGATTATTATTTAGATGCAGGCGGGGAGTGGGGATAGTGTTAGTTAAGTTGGATCTGTTGCACTTGATTGTATTTGTGTAGTAGTATATTATAGTAATATCAGTGTATTAAAATGGAGAGTGAGTGTAGGAGTGATATATTGGTCGGTCAGGGAAATATTTAATGCTATCGTTAAATCACAAAATCTGCTGAATAGCTATTTAACGGAGCGAAAGACGTCCTTGTACAATACACCTCTTTTGTAAAGCTATTATACCAGAAAAACTGTAGCTTTTTTCAGGAATAATGTTGTAGTTACGATGGTATATTGTGTGTTGTACGAGGTCCTAGTTATAAGTAATAGTTGTGTGATATGTGTATTAGTAGTGTTGAGTGTGTTGTGGACGATACTAGGAGTGTTTGTGGTCGTATTTTATCAACATGGTGGAGCAATAAGTTCTGAGCCGGTTCTATGTTAAGTGTGTTTGAACCGCAGGTGGTGTCGATGGAGCCTATTCAGGTGATGTACGAAGTCATAGCTCATTGTATCTATGCACAGTCTTTAGTGTGTGGTGTTTGCATTGTAGATTGTATCGAGTACCCGATTGTGTGAAAGTCCTGTAGTTTCAGTGTGATGGTCCCCTTTCAAAAATAGATGCTACTCCATACCTCTACTTGGCAATCCTAAGCGACATAGCAGTGTTAATGTGGCTGAATGCGTATTGTTGTAGTTTCTTCTATCGACTTGGTTGTCTTTTGCATGAGTTTATGCTTCTTCTTTCATCCTTCGCGTCTCTATAGAGTATTTTCAGGATAACTATGTTATGTCTTGGATGTATAGGAGCCGGAACCCTTTTTTCTACTTTTTAGTCTATGAAGAATTTATGGTCAGTAATTTTTAGTGTCTCTGATGTTGTCATTGTGGGCCTCCAGCAGATGTGTAGTCTGCGTCGGTTTCATTACATTTTCTCTGCCATATCTTTATCGCTCAGCGCAGAGTTAGATGATGGTCCTCTAACTGCTGATGCTAATGAGCGAGGTGAAGAGGAATAGACAGAAAAGGCCAGATTGGTAGAAGACATTGGATGAAACGATATTTGCGGAATTGCAGTATAAGTAGTGGGAGAGTCGCATCATAAGCACATAGATTTAGTAGTCAGTTATATGTTAAGAGTGTCTATGTATCTTCCTTTGGTGGCCACGATAGGACTCTTATGCTCTGGCATCACTTATAATAGGTGCAAATTAATTAGGATTACCATTATCACTTGAGTGCCATTAATCTTGTGTCTATATTGATATATTATGTTGGAATATTTGAAAAATTTCATCTACATCTTGCAAATATATAATAATATATTATTCGAATATATTTTTATTTAATTATTAGTACTAACTCATGTTAGATGATTCTTCGATCCCCTGCCCCCAGCCTGGACGTCAGCAGATTCGTTGAATATAAGTAATGTCACCAGAAGTGTGATACTATCATAGTTCTTTAGGTTGCTACTGCTTGTTAAAAGTGACAATGTCTACACGATTCTAGGTGAGCGATACCGTCTATCATTTGGTGTACTAAGATTGAGTACAGCATGTATTAATATATTATTATTCTAGCCTCTACTGTCTCATCGATAACTACTTTTACAGACATCCCTTATCTAACTCATTACTATCCCCTGTTATATGGGTGGTTGCAATATGAATAAGTATAGATTAGCCCACAATCGTATATGTACCGTGTTCGATGTTAATCGTATGAATTAGTTCGAAGTCTGAAAGAGAAGATAACATTGTTGGAAATAGTGAAAGAGATTGGCATGTGTTAATATACCTACTAGGCACCTTTAATATCTCAATTTATTACCAGTGTATGCTAAGTTATGCATGCCTCGGAAATAATCAAAATAATATGTTGATCTGTGATTGCGATCCTTCATAAAGCGTTGATCTTTGTAAAGTTATAGCTATTTACTTTTCGGTCATGGAATTCGTTCACTTATTATTAATATGTAACCGTCTGTTATTTCAGTTTTGATATGTTATAATGGGATAAGCAAATTGATGATGTTAAAAAGTATTGATTATTGTGCTTAATCAGTTTCAGTAGAATATATATATGAAATTGTTTGTAGAAAGTAGATGTTAATGATATGTAGGATAATGATGTAATATTATGAAAAGATAAGTCAAATATTTAGTTGTAATTAATATTGACTCTGCACTTAAGTTGCTGAAAACAAAGATGTAAGATGATGAAACGTGGTGAAAATAGAGTAATGATTTGTGGCGTGAATTAATGTGTGTGTGCTTGGTATATTATATGTGGAATTAGAGTATTAAATGAGAGATGGTAGATTGAAGTAATATAATAGTTTAGCCTAATTTTGATAATGAGTGAACCTATATGATGATATTATCAATAAGCTATTATATTAGGTATTTTAAATTTTATTAGACTCGTTATAGATAACATAAATGAATGTATCTTGGTTTGTCGTTATTGTATTGAAATTTAATTATAGTCTTGAAATATAATGAAATTCTGTGAACAATTAGGAAAAACAGAACACAAATATTGGTTTCAGCTAGTTCGTGAAAGCTTGTGAGGTAATCGGAAATTGACATTACTGATTCGAAACTATCCCTCAATGGATAAATCAAAGTTTGAAATATTGTCATTAAATTAGAAATAACACAGTATAAAACGATTACTTTACCTTCAAAATTATTTTCTGGTTCTGAGAATTTATCGAAGGTTTTATTTAAATAAGCAACTAATTTTTTAAAGGGCCAACTACTGAAATAATACATGAGCGAGGCAACCAACAATAGCCACATGAAATATGGAAAATAAATGAGAAACTTATGCAAAGACGTCTTTCTTCCATCAGTCTGAGAAACTAAAAGATCGAACACCAAACTTGTAGCCATAATAATATGACAACTGCCTAACACTACACAAACGATACAGATATATAACGAAAATATCAATCTACGCCAAGAGTTTTCATTATGGCTTCCAAATGGTATCACTCCTAGAATTTTTAAAACAAAAACTGTTGATTTAATTCCGAAAGACATCTTCGATTTCCGAGTCTCAAAATCTTTCTATTTATTCCTGTCGAAAGAATTCCATTAAATAACACCTGTAATTAATAATTCAAAAGGCTTGCAAGAAAACAAATATCGATAAAGTACAAAAAAAAAAAAAATTCATAATTTCAAAAGGCTGCAAGAAAAAACACAACACACCATCGATTAAAGTACAAAAGAGAGAATACTTGGGGAAAACTCTCTCGCATTATTAACTTCCTAAATTTAAAAAGTTCCAAACCCGAAGAGAAATTCTGTAAAAAGCCCGGGTGATTGCGCGTCCCTGTGCTCAAAATTTTGAATTTTCGTTTTTCCTTAAGTTTATGGCAAAAACTTTATTATAATTTTATATGCACTCGACCTTTCATTACGCAACGAATGAAATAGAAAATTATTAAGATTATAAAGGAACGGAAATATTGTTTCTCTTTTTCGAAAGAGAGCGGTTTTATCTGCTTATTTTTTGATTGTTTTTTTGACACCCCATGAAAAGCGCGTCTTTTTAAGCTATTTAAATTTAGCATTAAACATGAAAAAAAATAGGTAAATTTTTAATTTTTTTAAAGGGGGGTTTCTACATACTCAAATCGCTTTAATTGACGTACTGGATACGAAAAGGCACTATGAATGACTTTTGTAACTTGGGAAAAAACATTTGACTCGGTGAGCATCACTTGTTATATATATTATATTTATATTATAATAGGATTATATAAATATATATAGTGAGTATATATACATATACCTATATATGTACTTTTTATTGGGAAAAAAAATTTGTCTCGGTGAAGATATCATTGTATATATATATATATATATATATATATATACTCAAGCTATTGAAAATTATATATAGAAACTTCCAAATACATATATCAAATGCTACACCATCATTAAAATTAATTTGAGGAGAGTTAATAAAATCCAAATCCACAGAGCGAGAGAGAGAGAGAGAGAGAGAGAGTAGAGAAAGAGAGAGAACGAAGAGAGAGAGAGAGAGAGAGAGAGAGAGAGCAGAGAGCAGAGAGAGAGAGAGAGAGAGAGAGAGCAAAGAGAGAAGAGAGAGAGAAAGAAAGAAAGAAAGAAAGAGAGAGAGAGATGAAGAGAGAGAGAGACGAGAGAGAAGAGGAGAGAGAGAAGAGAGAGAGAGAGAGAGGAGAGAGAGAGAGAGAGAATTTTATCTAATATTATTTACGACTTATATATTGAGAAGGTTGATGCAGAAACTGGAATGGAAGATGCATTAATAATTTAAGATCTAATGATGATATAGTGTTGCTCAAATAAGATCCTGAGAAATTACACAAAATGGAAGTAAGACCAGACAAAGCTAGCAGAACAAGAGATTAAACTGAACTTAGGCAAGCCCAAAATAATTGATTCAGAAGCCAAAACTATAATAAATGGTCAAACAAGTCCATCTTCGTATAAGTTGATGAAAACACCTTCCTTAAAAAACATTATCTAAAATGGTTTAGACAAATAAATGTGCCCGAACTTAGAAGAATGATAATAGATTGGAACATTATGGGCAGACTAAAATGGTAAAAATCCATTTTTTTATTTGTTAATGCCCCATCAATTTTAATGAAAAATGCGAAAAGCACTTGGACAAGATCTAGCCATTGAAAACGATACCAGAGAAATTTAGAAGATATTAAAATAGAATAACACTAAGGTAACTGGTAAATGGAACGATTGAATAAGAAAAGCAAACAAAATTAACAAAATAAAATAGTTAAAAGCAAGCAACATAAATGGCTGGGCAAGTCACATAGCTGGGAATGGATAAGTCATAATAGAGTTAGAAAAAAATGAAACTCAAACAGTAGAATGATCGGTTGGTGTTATGTAGGTCAAAGCTTCGATTCCAGGGCGGATGCAACATTTCTAGAGGACCTCTCCTCCTTGAATATGGATATATATTATATATATATATATAATATATATATATATATATATAGTATATTAGTTCTAGACAAATCTTATATAAATATATAATATATATATATATATATTATATATATATTATATAATATATATATATATATATATATATATTAATATTATATATATATATTATTACAGGATGTTAGAAAAATTATCTGAAAATGTTTAATCCTAAATACATTATCACTGTAGTTGTGTATAAACATCCATGCCGTGTGTCATTCTACAGAGAAACCTATTTAGTTTAGTATGTGTAACTGTTATTGCTGCTTAAAAGGAATATTTTCCCGAACCGTTAATTTACCTTTTACAGTATATTCAAAAATCAATGCATAGAAAAAACACATGAGTTGAATGTTTAATGAAAAAAATCAAACACCACAAACATAAGCCCCACCAACACACGAATCCATCTGTATTCAAAAACCATGCATAAGAGGCTTGGTATAAAGAATTTAAGGAATACCGGAAGTGTAGAGCATAAGAAAGGTGCAGGGAGTTCCAGAACATCTGAAGAAAAGGTTGAGTCGATTTGAGAGCATTTCTCCCCAGTCCACCGCAAGTCGACGAAGAATTGCGTCGCGCAGAGTTACAGGTACCTCGCCTCAACCAGTGCCCATAATATCTTGCCTAAACGTTTTGAAGTTTATCCTATAAGTTGCAACTCTTGCAACATATTTCACCATAATGATAAGGTCATGCATAAGAATTTGCAATAACCCATGCTTGATAATGTCACGCGGATAACGATTTTCTGATAGGAATCACGTTTTCTTTGATGAGCCAACATTCCATGCTATCGGCGAAGGTTAACGAACAAAATGTTGCCTCATTATTGGTGTCAGAAAATTCTCAATATCATGAGCAGAGAGAACATTAGAGACAGTCTAAAGTTAATGTGTGTGTGGTCTGTTACAAGATAAGGTGATTAACCATTTTACTTTCCATGAACCCATAGTGTGACATCGAAGCACACAGTATATCTTTGATCACAGCTGAAGAACTTTGTTATCCACGCAACTGGATGTAACTGCACACAGCATAATCTTTCAACAAGGATGCGCACCGCCGCATTGGGGCAAAATTATCCGCAGGTTCATAAACATACAAATTACAAATCGTGAGTCGCCGTAGAGAATCCAGTTCTTGGCCGCCTATATCTCAAAACATCACACCATTGATTTTTTTCCTTTAGATTCGTCAAGATTTGTGTACAATATTCAGGTGACAGTTATGATGATTTAAAAAGCAAGAATTTCAAGCTGCTATTCAACAAAAACTATGAGGAAATTAACTGGTTGTATTCCATGGCCGTAAAAGTATATAACCAGCTTCCCGTTGAGGATGCAACTAACTATGAAAGTAGTACGGAGGGTATATTGCACACCCAAAAACCCACCTATGACCGACAAAAAAACCCACCTGACCTTTTTTGACCGCTCGACCTTTTGG
>JABUQX010113158.1:0-15000 GCA_015478945.1 Trachelipus rathkii | reverse complement strand
TGTTATTATTATTTTTATAAATATATTTCAAACTGAACATGCTGGATCGGTAAGATCCTTAGCAGTAAGAAGGGAAATGTTTACCATTCTGTGAGTGGACGCCGTAAATCCTTAATCTCTCATATAGCTCCGTATTGTGATTGCGTCGAGAATTATTTTATCGCTTTGGTTTTTTTCATATCCTGAGCCTTACCTGTGATTGGTATGAAAATTATATTTGAGGATGCGCTGTTTTAGACCCAAACTCATTTTAAAGTCATACTCGTTTTGGCTGTTAAGCTGTGCAACAAGTTCTCTGATTTGTAATAAAAGTGTTCTATTTTCACTAAGTGTTTATCATGATTCACCTTAACAGGTATACCTCATTACAAGACATTGTACAGTGTCAAGCAAAATATGGTAGAAAGGCTTCACGCCAGAAGAAAGAAAGCCGCTGGATTTGAATTTTTCAAGTTGTGCTACCTCAATCACCATGTTATTAATACCAGCGTATTTTCGTGAAGTCCAGATGATACTTTGTATATGTAATTCACACTGAAGCAGTGGCTTTACAGAATACTTTAAAACAAGCTCAGCTTTAAACTGGACCGAAACAGTTATTAACCTTTGCGAAAAAACCAGCGATAAGCAACTTACTCTATCATTTTATAAAAATCAAAATCGTTTTATAAAAATGATAGTTAAGGATTATGGGAGCAGAAATAATGGAAACAGCCGTATTTGAATCTACATCATTTGGATTCTACATTTCAGGCCTAATGCAGCTGAAATATTTGTTAGAGGTACGTAGGCGAATTAATGCAGATGAAGAAGACATATGTGTCATATATCTAATTACGTAACCGTAAATCATTACTTGTTATACCAAGAATACTACGCATTAGGAAATCTGATCGATGATCCTTACGCCCATCATCGATCGCCTTCCTAAGTTCTAAGACGTTAACAGGAAATTTCATATTATCTACTTAGAAAACAATGGCGAGAAAGTATTTTGCAGGTGAACCAGAATGTAAATATACTATGATATCTGAGCGGGAACTTTTACATATGGTGTTAACGAAGGTATTACTGCAGATACGAACTATATCATCGATAATGAAATAAATGATTGGCATATTTGCAAAGATTTAGAAAAGTTTTAATATAAAATAGTCATAAACATCATGTGTAAAAATGTATTTGGAAGTGTTATATATAATATTCCTGTATTATATTTAATGTGAACCTTATGATATAATATATATATATATATATATATATATATATATATAGTATAATATATATATATATATATATATATATATATATATATTATATATAATATATATATATATATATATATATATATTAAAAATTTATTTTTATTTTAACACTCTTGTATATATTTAATATTTTAGCCTCTATATATATATTATTATTATATATATAATATATATATATATATATATATATATATATAATATATATATATATATATAATACTATGTATATATATATATTTTATATATATATATATATATAATATATTATATATATATATATATTGTAAGATAATGATTATTAAATTTCTAATTATATAGTAAAGTTTTTATTATCCTTATTTTTACTTTCTTAAATAAATATTTACATGTATGTTAAGAGTTTAAATAAACGAAGCCCAGGCTCAGGATATGAAAAAACATGTTTTTACATACCTAAAAACCAAAAAGCGATAAAATAATTCTCGACCAATCACATACGAGCTATATAGAGATAAGGATTACGCCGTCTCACTCACAAGAAAGGTAAACATTTCTTCTTACCTGCTTTGTAAAAGGATTTACCGAATCAGCATGTTTCAGTGGTGAAATATATTAAAAATAATAAATAACATTTGTACACTAGATTCTTGTCTATACTGGAATTACCTTTTGACCTGGTATTAGGCTTAAATCAGCCTGGGATACAAAAAAGGTTTATCCTAAATTTATACCTAAATTTAGGCCTAACGTAGTTATTGCACCACATTTTACGGAAAGAGGTCAGTTTGAAATATATTTTGACCTGGTATTAGGCCTAAATCGCCCCGAGGTACAAAAAGGCTTATCCTAAATTTAGGCCTAAAGTAGTTATTTCAACACATTTTACAGAGAGAGGTCAGTTTC
The DNA here is from genome assembly GCA_015478945.1 of Trachelipus rathkii. Lineage (NCBI taxonomy): Eukaryota > Metazoa > Arthropoda > Malacostraca > Isopoda > Trachelipodidae > Trachelipus > Trachelipus rathkii. Next base: position 12,853 of record JABUQX010113158.1, on the reverse strand, counting down.
GTATCTGTAAGGAGTGCGGGTTGTTGTGTTTTCTCGTGTTGGATTGTCAATGTACATAGATAATAATAAAGAAAATCCGAATTATAAAAAACTCATTGAAATATTTTTTAGTTAACATCGAGCGAATAATATAAATGTTAGTTTGAATAATTTTATTTTAAATAAAACCTAGAATGATTTTAATAAATACATGTTATGTTAACAGAGAAGAAACTTATTTTGTTATTTTTATACTTTAATTGACATGTCTAAAGATGATGTAAAGCAGTAAGTCAATAGAACAAAACGTGGCATAGCTTGGTGTAGAGGGGGGGCTAGGGGCTTGCCTTACTGATTTACTGATTTATTGCTTTAAGGTACGTAAAATATATGTTTTTAATAAAATTTCATAAAATTTTAGTAAAAGGTTATTTTAAAAACTTGATAGTTATAAAATTTTAATAAACAAAAAGTATTAACATGTTAATAATAAGTATTTGTTGTTTCAGAAGATAATGATTGATTTATCTATAGAAGTTTTAAGAACTTGAAATAATTTTAGTTATATTTGATTGAGTAAGTAATATAATGTACGTGTTTAATTACAACAAAAAAATGAATTTTAATAAATTATACGTTCACTCGTGTGTAGGTGAGTTGATATTGCGTTGTTTGGCCTGCTCGATGTGTGTCCGTGTGTGGTGTGTGTGTCTTCTGTTGTGTGTTGCTGTGTGCGTGTTGTGTGTGTTGTATGTTGTTCTATACCATATAATAACAATAGGCATGATAGTAATATAAACATATATATATATATATGAATAAAAATAAAAAGTAAAAATGTTTTAAGTAAGATATGTGAACGTTATATGTGTAAGTGGAGTGGGTCACAGGCCTTTCGCGTTTGTGTATATGTGTCGTGTGTGGTGGTGATAAGTGCTGTGTGTGTGTGCGTGCGAGTGTGTATGTGTGTTCTAAATAATAATAACAAACAGGCATGCATGAAGTATATAACACTAAGTATAATAATGAAAATTTAAAATAATTAAAAATAATAAAAAATAATAATAAAAATAAATAAAAAATAATAAATAAAATAAATAAAAAAGTATTAAAACAAAATAAAAAATATAACCAAGATACGTAAAATGTTAATAAAATATTTTTTTTTAAAGCAAAGTAAAACATATGAGATATATAAAAACATTAAAACATGAAGTTAAAGCAGTAAAGCATGAGTTAATGCGCATGTTAAAACAACGAGTTAAGCAGAAAACAGAGTGTAAAGACAGTAAAACATATGAGTTAAGCACATTAAAACAGTTTAAAACAAAAGCATACAAATTCCCTTTGGTTTGCATGAGGTTCACGCCTCTATTGATTAGCGTGCATTTACTGCTTTAAGTATGTAATGTTAATAAATATACGTTTAAAGCAGTAAAACATATGAGTTAAAGCAGTAAAACATGTAAGTTAAAACCAGTAAAGCAGTAAAACAAAAGCAATACTAATCCCCCTTGTTGCTATGTAACACCGTCATACTGACTCCCTCTACTGATTCTACTTGACTTTAAAAGTACTGTAACCCTGTCTAATAAATATATGTATTTAAAGCCATAAAAACAATGATGAGTTAAAGCAGTGAAACATGAGTTAAAGCAGTAAAGCAGTTAAAACAAAAGCATACTTAACCCCTTGTTGTTGCTATCTGTAATCACTTATTGAATTTACTGCATTTACGCTTTTAAGGTATGTAATTTTAATAAATATTAAAGTGTTAAAGCAGTAAAACATACTGCTGGTTAAAGCAGTAAAAAACAGTAACAACTCATAAACCTATACTAATCCCTAGTGCTTTATGGTAATCACCTCTATTGATGTTTTTAACCCTGAATTTACTAGCTTTATATGGTATAATGTAATGTTTTTAATAAAATTTCTATCAATCAACCAAAAACTGAGTAATGTTTATATATATCAGGAAAACACTCTGGTTCTTTTCTTCTTACATTTCAAAATTTGAAAAATTTTATAAAATATAAAAAGTATTAAGCCCAATATATATAAAAATGTCCTTTTCAAAGGACATTCATTCGCGAAATGTTTTTTAATAAAAATGTTAATTATGAAATCAAAAGATGAATGACTCGTAGATATTATATATATATTTTTCTATTCGCGCGGAATATTGCGCCTGCGTGGCGCACGCGGCGGGCGGGTACGCGAAAAACTTATGCGCGCTGCGGGCCGCACGCGCCGGCGCGTTACGCGGGAATAATATGCGCCTGCGGGAGCACGCGGCGGGTGGGGACGCGGCGGTGTCCCTGGGGGTGCGCTGAAGGCGCATGCTGCGCCCTGGTTATCAGCTTAATGACCTAGGGAAGACATCCATATTAAGCTCTGTTCTATGATGTAGGTAGAAAAGGCTAGAAAAGTTGAAGCATCAATGCTGCGGCATCAATCCATCAAAGCTGAAGCATCAATGCTGAGGCATTAAAGCTCGAGGCATCAAAGTTGAGGCATCAATTGCTGAGGCATCAAAATATCGAGTTTTGTGAGTAGTAAGTGTAAGTGTGTTGTGCTGTGTGTTGTGTGTGTGCAGGTGTAGTGTAATTATAGTGCTAGTGTGTAAGTGTCTAATGGCTAGTGTTAAGCGCTTATAAGTGCATAGTGTGTATGTAAGTGTAAGGGGTGCTTATAAGTGTCTATGGTGAGTGTGAGTGTAAGTGTATATGGGCTAGTGTAAGTGTCATAGTGTATGTGTTTATAAGTGACATAGTGAATGTATGTATAAGTGTCATAATGTATGTGTGTATAAGTTGACATAGTGAATGTGGGTATAAGTGTCATAGTGTATGTGGGTATAAGTGTGACATTGTGATATAAATAAATTGTGAATAGTGATTGTGTATGTATAAGTGTCATAGTGTATGTGTGTATAATTGGGACATAGTGTGTAAGTAATAGTATCATTATATATATATATATTATATATATATATATATATATATATATATATATATAATATATTATATTATATTATATATATATATATATATATTATAAATATTATATATATATTACTATATATATATAGTTATATAATATATAATATATATATATATATATATATATAATAGGCTATAAGTGTTAGAAAAGGACTAACTCATAGTAGAAGCATCCTAGCAACTTGTAATATACACCAATCGATCCTCATACCTATAACCTAGGGGGTAGACACCCAATATTTTGGGTATTCTAGCTCAGGGGGTGGAGGCTAGAAAAAAGGCCTTTTTAGAAAAGTGGCACTCAGTTTGGCACTAATCTCTCGCACTCACATATTTGGCACTAAGTGCGGGCACTCACTTGGCACTCATTAGGCACTCACTTGGCACTCATTGGCACTCACTTGGGCACTCACTGGCACTCACCTGGCAACTCTCCTAGCACTCATTTCTAATACTCATAGAACGACTAATAGAGAGCGATCTAACTTAGATACTTTTTTTACGGTATGATCTGAGGAACCATCAAACCCATTCAAAAAAGCTATACAAGGTCAAAAAAAGATTATCAATGCTCTTAAAATGCACCCATTCTGAATACCAAATATAATAAGAATGCGCACCCGAGAAAATTATGGTGCTCTCCAAATTTCCTCATGGAATGGTCCAATATAGTTAGATTGCCGAAAAATTAGGTGGATGGCACAACAGAGAATTTTAGGGGTGGCCAAAATTGACCACGGAATGGACCGAAAGGGATACGAGATAGTAGGTTTTGTACGTATGTATAAGTGGTAAATTGTTATAAGTGTCTATGTGTAAATGTAAGTTGGTCATATGTTGAATGTGATTGCTATAAGTGTCCGCTGTGTGTGTTGTCTGCTTGCTCGGATTGTGTGTGATTCGGACGGGGTTTTAGTGTGTGTGCCAGTGTGTGTGGTGTTTTGTGATGTGTGTGTGTGTGTGTAGGGTGTTCAAGCTTAGGATATTGATACCCATAGCATTACGTTCAAGTTAGAAAAACGAGAGAGTGAGTGAACCAAATCCCTCGTGACGGGTGTAGCACCACACGGCAGTGGCCATAAAAATTAGCGGTTGGAATGGTGCCAAAATATTGGACCCATGGTATCTTGGCGAAGCCTTTGGGGAAAAAGGCCAGGACAAAAGAAAAGGTAAAGACATTCAAAAAAGGGCTAAGCCTCCCTAATATATAACGCGCTGTGGCTTCAAAAAGAATATGAGGAGTGATGGGCCAAGAATTGACCCATGGTATCTGGCAAGCTTGGAGAAAGGCGTTCAAGGTGGTCAAAAGAATCTGGTACACAAGTGATCATCATACACAAGGCTCTAAGCCCCTAAAGGGCTTGGCCAAAATTAGGTGTGGGCCAAAATTGACCCATGGAAGACCAAAGGGTTCGCCGAAAAAATTAAGGGTGGGCCAAAATGACCCATGGAAGACCAAAGGGTTTTTCGAAAAAATTTTAGGGTGGGGTAAGTACAACGGTTGCTTACGCAACGTTTTGCGCAACCCTTCTTCGAAGGGTTTGCAAAAAAATAGTTGAAATAAAAATTAGGGTTGGCAAAAAATTAGGTTGCCCAAAAAAAAAACTAGGGTTGCCAAAAAATTTATGGGTTGTCTCAAAAAAATTTGCTGCCGTTGCCACATAAACACGGTCGAAAGGCCCAAAAAAAGGTCAAGGGCCAAAAAAAGTGAAAAGGTCAAAAAGGCCGCGGTCAAAAAAAAAGCGTCAGGTGTGTTTTTCGTTCGGTCACTCAGGTGGTGTAGCTTTTTGAGTGCGTGTTGCGAAATATTACCACCTCCTTACTAATATACATATGAATATATCCTTGTTAGTCTCTCTACTTTTCAATTATATTGACAATATATAACTGGTGAAAATATTATATGATGAATAATATGTTGTTCTTAGCTCCTTAGTTTCGTCCCATGTTATTCGAGAAAATTTTCCAGATAATTCTCGGACCTCTATATTATAAGTATACTTTACGACCCACATACCTAAAATCGAATATGTATCAAAATGTAATTAGAATAAGTGAATTGCCAGTAGAGTTGCATATATAAAACTAAAGACCATAATTCATGTATAATTTTTTAGAAGCATTCTAGGACGGTAGGCCTCGGTTGACCACAGTCACGAAAGTGCAGTTCATTAATGAGTTATATATTATTATATAAATTATTATTATTGATGTATTATTATTATTAATTAATTATTTAGTTCGCAGATTACAATTATTTTGGATGTCTTTATTATTTATTTATATGTTATTATTATTAGTTATTGCATTATTATTATTATTATTATTCAGTGGAGTGTATTATTATTATTATGTACTAATATATATATTTATTATTATATTCACTTCCCATTTCCCCAGATTGGAGGTTGAATATTGCATCCATTTACACACCTCGGAAAACAGAACACCCAGTAGTAGGAATAATATGTACTAAAATCGCACAAGTGAAAAAACCCGAAATATCCATCCGTGTTCCCATTTATATTCTTAAGTGAGAAGTCTCGCAGTCAGAAAATCCACCTCCTATAGTAACTTTTACAACCGCAGGATCTGCCGAGGACCCTCACTTATCGGAGTATCTGTCGTCAATGAAGCTGAGTGTCATCCCCTCTCTCACCTACTCTACAATATATCCTCCGCCATTCACTAATTGCTGTGATTATGCACCTTTCTTCTCGCCTCTGCCAAACTCACATTGCTCTCCTTCAAGCATTCCTTTACAAACTCAATCCATTTTTTTTTCAGTCTCCCAGCCGTTCGATTCCCAGCACCACTCACACTTTTAAATCTGCTTAAGCCAATCCTCCGAATCACCTATCTATCTCCATCCTTCTCTCATTAATATGCGATCCAATATATCCATCTCATAATCTACTTCTATTTTATTCTTCTTCATTTTACTCCTTTTGCACATATCACACAACTCTCTCCTATATGACGTTCATTCACACCTCCCAGTCTCTAGTGCAACTCTCTTTCTCCACACCTAGCAAGCGCCTCCCTAAAGATTATCCATCTGAACACATTTCTGCATACTTTAGAATTTTACTCCATCTCTCTCACTCGTCAGACACACTGAGTTATACAACTTATCCTATATACATCAATCATCAGGTCAACACATAACCGTCCTTTTGAAAGCTTCATTATTGGCTCTTAGTACATTCACACAAAGCCTTTTTTTTTACTTTTAAACCGCTTGCATCCCCTATTCATTCATCACCTCACTATTAACATTCTTTATTTCCTACTTATAACCACATTCCATAACACACTTTTTCTACTCTTGCTTTTAACACACTATCTAAACGAGAACACATTCATTCAATGTTGCTAACAGGATTTGAGTGTTTAGTTTCATCTTGTTGTCACATTCAACTTATTTACTTGTAAGCTCTGCATAAAATACTTTTCCTTGATTGATTACCCTTGCTTAACTATATATGTAATTATACACTAACCTAATTCTTCCCCTTTCCTCCTGCCAATAACCACCTTCCTCTTTCATTCTAAGGGCGAGAAGAAAGTATTACTAACACACAACCTCTCTTCCTCATACAGAAATTGAATCATTGGGCTTACCGTTCTCATTTCTGCTCGCTCACCCCAAAAGGCCTCCTGTGTATACATTTACTTTATCGCTTTTTTATCACATATCCAGCCATTTAGGTCGATTCCAAACACAATCAATCTCGCTAAACTACTCTCTTACTCACCCCATCAAGCTATCTAATTCAGATTATCCCAGAAATCACACTCTCCTCAACATCACTCTTCGGAATGACCATATCACAACCACATATCTTGACCTTTTCAAAACTTAAATTTAACCATTTAAATTCTAGTACTCACACAAAAAAATCCACCATAGCTCTGTGCCACAGGTCACTCATCAGAATTTGCAACTCCTTCTCTCCCACTCTCATTCCTGTCCACAGCCACATCAACACATTTCACACCACACCTCTCATCTTCATCGTTCCTCTTATCTTTGTTTCAGTCACAAGCGAGCCAAATCAAAATTTGCCCTCCTAAAAGTAACATCCATCAACCTCTCTCTTCTCTCCTCATCATTTATTTCTTTGACATTCCAGTACCCACAAGTTTCATTACAATTTCGCCAAAGATTAGAAGGTCGTTTACGGCGATCATGACCTTCTCCGATGGCATGCATGTAGCATTCCTGGCAAGCAGATGAGTGGTAGTGGGCAACCAACAAAATTACCACTCTCCCTTTAGTAGCCTTACGACACGCAGAACATACGCTGCTGGAATTCTTTCTTCCCCCACACAAAGGGATATAAGGCATTGTCTGTAAGGTGTTGTTTTATAAGAAGAGTTGTGGACATGAGCTCAGACGAAAAAAGGCGAAACCATTGGGCAATGTAATGTCATGGAGATACACTACAAACACAAAAGCCCAATGGGAGGTGCTTCCCATAACTTCTGAGTGCGCTACTCTAATCTCTGTCCATTTAGTCTCCTTTTTACGGACACGCGAAACACCACGATGTGAATATTCTTGCATCACTAGAAATTAATTAAGTAAAGAGATATTTATTGATTAATTTAAATATTATTATTATTATTATTATTATTATTTTATTGTATATTAATTATTTATTATTCAATATATTATTATTATTATTATATTATATAAAATATATATAATTAAATTAATATTATAATATATTATTACGATTATTATTATTATTATTATTATATTAAATTATATAATTAATTAATAAATATTAATATTATTATTATTGAGTTATCCTATTGAGTTCAAGATATTAATAACTTATAGACAGCCAAATCAATAAGTATTTATCAATAATCAATTCATTATTCATAGTTAAAAAAAAATTACTGAGTATTATTATTTAAACTAGAGACCGACCCCTTCCCTGTCCATCTACCTAGCTGCAGAAAAAGAAAACTCTACTCGCTTCTACGAGTAATGTGTGATTAATTAAGAATTCACACACCACTATTTCACTTATAATATAACTGAGATAGATTTTTTACAAGAATGAACCTCCTCAAATTATAATTTTAATCTCACGATAAAATGGTGTAAAATTTTTGCCAAGAAAGAAAATGATCGAGAGATGCATTTGCTTGCAAGATCACAGTTTTTGAGTCATAAATAATAAATTATATATGGAAATTATGGCTCTAGAAATATGTAATAACTTCGTTATGAAAATATTATGAGTTGTAGAAAATAGTTAAGCCCATATTGGGTACAGATCGTAAATAGTTAGTCATATGGATAATGTGGATTTAATATACCCTGACCTTTGGAAATAATATTCATTTTGACAACACACGAAGCACGAAGACAAAATATCTTTTAGTTCTAGAAAACTCTTTATTAATGATAAAGAGTTTAGAGGTCAAAAGAGAATGACTTGCTAATTCTCTACAGAACAGCACTCGAGGACCATCCTTGGCGGATGTGTTATGAGAAGAAGAGAATGATTTAATTATTTACTAAAAACAGAAAGAATTATTTCTATAAAGAACAAATTTCATATATTTAATTCTCCTTATGATTTTATTTACCTCCGAAGATTTATTTAGGTCCTCTATACCAGTGTCTCAAGTGAGCGTGTGGCTTACCTCTGGGGTTTGATACTCACGAGTGATACTTGGTGTAGCGCAAAGAGTAGCCTCACTCTGTATCACTTGCGAGTGTATGATTTTGTATCAAGTGAGTGCGATTAATTTGATATCGCTTCTCATATAATTTCAATATATATATATAATTTACTGCATAATAATTATATTATATATATGATAATATATATATTAGTATAACTATATAATATTGTAGACGATACTAATAATAATCTATATTCTTCCATTTCCTCGCCCTTTGTATATACCTCATTATACGCATACTTCGTAAAGTGCGAGGAAATTCTAGTATTATAAGTCATTAATATTTAGTCATATATATATATATATATATATATAATATATATATAATTATAAGCTAATATAAAACTCTCAGCGTGCACCACACCATTTAATGTGACATCTCACTCATAATTTGAGTAATTTATATTCTTTTTTTAATAATTGGAGAAATGTAGGGCTAGAGAGATATTGGTTATTGGTTCATACCTAATCTATATACGAGAGTGGTTCTTAGGGTTGATAATAAATGTCATAAACCGACGATAAAGACGAGGAATGTGTAAGCGGAATTATAAAATGAGAACCATAAAAATAGTGCACAAAACGTGAAATAAGAATATGGATATGATTGTATTTTATTATTATCGAATCATATCTAATATTCTAAAATTACAATGTTTATAATGCCAAGCAATAATAAGGTGTAGAAAATGTAAATTAAATAATGGATATGTACCCACCTCTGGCCTCTCTATAATCTCATACTTCTTCCAAGGCTCGAATTCTAGCATTATGATATAAATAGCATATTAAGATGTTGATTTACAAGTCTGTTTGACAAGAGTACCTTATGAGAGTGTTGGGAACGTGAGTATGTTGCGAGCGTCGCTCGAACATGCCGTCCACGACCCACAACACAAAATTTCCACAACATCGTTCTCTATGGCATTCTATTATCCGGGCTCCTCGCAGAAATGGCCAGCGACGAGTCTGCATACATACTTGTTTAGAACTACTCGTTGAGCGTACTTGACCTGTGCAGTGTCTGTTGTTGCGTGTGTCCATGGGGAAGTCAGTACAAAAAATGGGACGCCATGTAAGACGCGAAAAGGCACTATATACTCTTGGAGGATTCTTCCGCATACCTTTTAGCCGTTTAGCGTTCCTCTGCTAACGATATGCAATGCCGTGCGAGTACCCAAACAAATGCCTGCCCATACCATCACAGAGGTCACCTCCAAAAGGAATCCTTGAGAGATGTTGCAAGCAGAAAAGTGCTCACCTTCACATCTCAAATTCGCCGACGTCCATCGTGGTTCATGTAGTGTGAAAAACCTGGACTCATAAGTGAGTGTCCAATTCTCATGTACGGCTCTGTGAATAAATGATCACACTATCGCAATCCCGCATTTCTCTCTTCTGATCTCTATGAGAGAGTATGGCCATGATGTGTTCTAGAACCTCTTTCGTAATACGTACTCCAATCTCTTCTGATCACGTACAGTCTTATCTCACTGATTACACGGAGATCTCGGAAATAGGCCACATGTTTGACCTCACGGAGAAATCGTGCGATTTCTATGGTGTTTTATATTTTACTCATGTTCGTACGGTAGGCTTACGCGCTCCCTGTTTGAAAACTCTCGAATCATCGAAGCAACTTGCCAGCATGGAACGCAAATTCTGTCATCCATCTGGCGTCGCCCTGGGGCCCGCGTCTTTCGGTTGCTGCAGTCTCCTGAAACCGACGAAGGAATTCGACTGAACCGTCGAATTATGAGATTTACCCCAAGTATTGCTGAGCCACCTGAGGATCTCTGAAGAATAATAGGCCTGTCTTCCGACAGTGTGATAAACTCCTATGAGCACGTTGTCGTCGTCTCTACGATGTATATCTTCCTATATAGTATATTTATTGTCAAGCTACGACTTACAGCATTGAAGTTTGTATTCGTTAGTGGTGGTTATAGTGTCCTTCGCCTCAATTGTGTTCTCCTTGATGCAACGTACTTTCTGGGCATTTCGGTATAATTTGGTTTGGTTTTCTTTATTATTTGCTCATTTGGTGTAGTTATCTATAAAAGCTCATGCAGCTATCACATCACCGCTGAGTATTATATTTATTTTCGAAGTTCGCATATTACTCCCAAAATTAAAACCAATACTTCTCTAGCCCTTTCTTTACATTTTCCTCACACAAATGAAAAGAGTTTACTATTCTATATTTATCAGGTGATGCCACGTGTAATATTTTGTCCGCGCAGTTTATATATAGACTTATAATATAATAATATATAAATCTATATATATATATTATAAAATTATGAATATAGAAAAATAAGTTATATATATATAATATATATATATACCTCTCTATACCATATATTTAGATACACTGAATAATATAGTTTGTTACTTATTTTACAAGTATGTATATATATATATTTACTTTGTTTCTCAATAAATTATACTATCAATCCATAAGACTTAGGAGCTAAAACTTATATAAATTTATTTTCGTCTTATCGGGTACGCGATCAAAAAATAGTTTTGGGAGACACGCTTGCTCTATACATTTCTCTCTCTTTTCTACGACTCTCTATAGGAAAATGTTTCATGCACTGTGCTGGACAATCTATTAAATTTTATCATTTCTTTATTTAATTTCGCTGATTGAATTTTACTTTTAAATCTCTCTTCTATGCTATTTCTGCATCTATACTCATGGCGTCCCACTACCACACTACACAGCACTCACACACCCAAGCACCCAGACCACACCGACTCCGCTCTATATATTTCACTCTAATGTATATATACGAAATCTATACTAATATCTTAATTATATACCATCAAGTATACATTCCTTATATAATTATTTAATTATTTTAAATGATATACTATGATAATATGGGTTGAGTATCACTTATATTATATACTCTATATTATAACTGAATATGAGAGTCTCGAAGATTATACTTGTGGTAGGATGATATGATGAATATTAATATTATAAAAATAAATATCTATATATAATTATATATTATGATTTATTTTTTATATATATATATATATATATAATATAAATAATAATAATTTTACTATAATAGGTAATAATATACTTTAATTTATTATATATTTACAGACGTATACGTGAGGATAAGCAATCTGTGAGAGACGTTTTGAGTTTCTGGAGTGTAGCAGATATCAGTATGACGATACATACGTGCAGTCATATGACATCGTGATCGATCCAGAGTATGAGAGCCGAGCGCAAGACCAGGAGATGAGAGAGAGAGCAGAGAGTGAGAGCACTCATTCAAAATTCTTTTTGTATGAAATTTTTTCAGTACGTTTTTTCGCGAGAATAGTGCACCTGAACGAAAAAGTATCGTTCCCGTGGATTCTCGATACTTTATTTCGTTCGTACAGCATAAGATAAAATCGTGATGGTTAATGTCTAGCTTGCTCCACCTCTATTATTATGAGTCCTCAAATATGAAAAATCATGAAAAATCTATGAGTGAGACGCCCATTGAGCAAAATAAACTTTTACTCTAAGAACAGAGTAGGAAAGGCAAATTTCCCAAATGAAAATTTAGTTATAGTATACATGTTGCTATTGCCTAAGTGTAAGGTGTGTTTTTCTTTAATTTTATTTTTAATTAAATCAGTATCTTTTTTCACTTTCAAATAAAATTGTAAGTAGCCTTTAGTAAAGCGTGTTAACCATTTATAATTTATTTATCTAAAAAAGAGCCATCTAAAAAGTAATTTGTGAAAGGTGGTAGAGCTACCTCCTCCTACACCTGATAATAGTAACCGCCTGATGACACAGGACACACACACACCCACACACACACACACACAACACACCAATATATTATATATATATATATATATATATAATAGTATATATATATGAGTATGAATATTAAATATTTATTCATATATATAATATATACTATATTACTATTCCAATATTATAATATATATATATGTGGTTAAATAATTCGTACTTATATAACCATTAGAATTTATACAGTTAATTTCTCAACGAGTGCGTAAAAATATGAACTAAAAAACACACCTAACAAGTTTATTTTTATTGTTAAATATCTCACGTGGTTAAAAAACTCAATATCACAAATATAATAATCTATATCGCAAATATCTCTCTT
>JABUQX010113157.1:20000-27500 GCA_015478945.1 Trachelipus rathkii | reverse complement strand
GCAACAGCGGGTATGATTAAGGTTAATAGGAAAGCGTCTATGGCAGGTGTTTAGTGATTATAGGTATAGTGGGTGATAGGCTTCTGAATTGGGAATTCAAAAGTATGTATGACGATAGTGAGGCGTGTGTAAGAATAAAATGGTGTCAGTGATTGTTTAGTATTAATAGCGGTGTAAGGCAGGGTTGTGTTATGTCTCCTTAGTTATTCAATTTGTATATGGATGGGTTATGAAAGAATTGAAGTGGCGTGACAGGAAATGGTGTAAGAATGATGGAGATGAGAGGAGGGTGCCCTACCTATTAATGCGGATGGATTTGCGTTTTGCTGAGGCGAATCTGAGAGTTGAGAGGATTTGGTAGAAGAGATTTGGAGGGGTTTTGAAGAGTAACGATAGATAAGTTGTAAGTTATGTTTGTGAGTGAGGACAGTCCTCTCTGTGCAAAGTTATGTTAGATGGTGAGCAGCTGAACAAGTGTCTTAGTTTTAAATATTAGGGTATATACTAATGAGAAGCGGAACGGAATGATGCAGAGTTTAGTTAGGAAAGTTTGAATGGCAGGAAGTGGCTGTGCAATTAAATCGTTGTGAATGTAAAGGGACTAAGTCTTTAGTGCGCTAAGGTCTTACATGACGGTATGTTTGTTACCTGTGTTATTGTTTATAGTAGTGAGGACTATGGTCTGGAAAAGAAGTAAAAATTAAAAGTTGAATGTGTTTAGATGGAAATATTAGGGAATGCTTAGGTTTTTTTTTTTTTTTTTTTTTTTACAGACATCACCACCGCTCACGGGCAAAGCCCAATTCAAGTAGGGGGTTTTGTTAAAATCAACAAAATTTCTACTAACGCATATTACGCAAATGCGCACAGACGCGGGCTTTAAAGTGAGGGAGATTAAATTGAGTAGGAAACACAGAAGATGGAAGAGAATTCCACAGAACAGAGGGGGCAGGAAAGAAGGAGTCACCGCAGCGAACTAGTCTGGAGTTGCTAATATCAACACAAAACTCATGTGCCGCATTACAGCCACCCCTTTGCTACGAGGCGTCTTAAAGGAGGTAGGCACGGCCGAGGAAGCTCCCCGAGCACTTGCCGCTACCGGTACCTATAGAAAAGAGATAAAGCACCAACATCGCGCCGCAAAGATAGAGGGTCAAGTGAACTTTAGAAAGAACAAGGCAGTTTATAAGTTTTTTTTGCCTTTCACTCGAAATCAATCAAAAAGGCGGGGTGAAACATGAGCCCCCCCAGATATGAGAGCAGTTACTCCATACAAGGGCGGATGAGGCCCTTGTGTAACTGGAGTAACTGTGAAGAGGAAAAAAAAGTCTCGCAGTTCTAAACAGAATCCCAGTTTCTTTGAGGCCGCCTTAGCAACCGTTGTGATGCGAGGTTTCCAAGACTTTTTTTGTTTATGTTAGGGCCAAGGATGTTTATATTGTCAACAGGAGAGACGAGAGAACCGTCGAAAGAGATAGGAAAAGTTAGAAGGTGTCTTAGAGAGGGGAATTATATGAAGAAGTTGAGTTTTTAAAGAAAGAATTGAATTTCACAAGGTTTGAGACGACCCCACCCGGAAAATTCTATCCAGATCAGCGAGAGAGAATAGATCGGGAAAGATTAAGACGAGAGCAATTCTAGAAGTAAAAGAGGAGCAGAATTGAAATGAGTTGAAGAATGAAGGGTCGAGTCATCGGCATATGAGTGAATAGAGTTAGATGTGCAGGTGAGAGATCATAATGAAAAGTAGCGAATAAGTAGGAGATTAAGACAGAACCCGAGGAACACCACTATTGACAGAAAAGGAAGAAGACGGAGGTCGCCCCATCAACAACAGCCGATATTGAGCGTTTGAAAGAAAACTAGAATAAGTAAGCAAAGCAGAAGGCAGGAACCCCAAAGTGAGGGGAGCTTGGAGAAGCAGTGACGCGTTGCCATACCGGGTCAAATGCTTTGATAATTGTCAAAGCGCCACCACCAGTCTCCCCGTAGTTCCCTTAAGGTGTGAGAAGAGAATGATAAAATGAGTGAATGAACATATTAGAGAGTTGTGTGCTGTGTGAAGAAAGGGGTAAACGATAGAATAAATGAAGTATGTTGAGATGGTTTGGTCATATGGAATGATGAATGATAGTCGGTTTTTTAAGCGGATGTATAGTGTATATATATAGTATAGGTATAATATATATATATATATATATAATATATATATATATATATATATATATATAGTATATATAATAATATATATATATATATATATATATAATATATATATAATATATATATATTTATATATATTTAATATATATTTATATATATTTATATATATATATATATATTATATATATATTAATACTATATATATATATATATATTATATATTATATATTAATATTATAGTTATATATATATATATATATATATATTATATATATATAATATCATATATATATATATATATATATATAATATATATATATATATATATATATATATATATATAGGCACTGTTTATATTTTTAACACTCCGTCGCAGTTTTTGATTTTTTTTTGTTTTTTTTTAACATATTGCTAGTATATGATACTAACAATGAATTTCAGTGGTGATGGACATGATTCAAAAGTTCTAAATATTTTAAATAATTATTTAAAAATCACATTTATATCAATAAAATTTTAAAAAATGAAATATCTTAAAAAATACGACACTTACACAAAAACCAATTACATATTTGAATTCAGCGTATAAAGCTTATTACAAAAATGCAAAAAATAAAAAAATAGAAAATAAAAAATATTTTTTCATAAATGAAATATCTCGAAAAGTACGACACTTACAGAAAAACCAATTACATATTTGGGATCAGCGTGTAAAGTTTATTACAAAAATGTAAAACAAAAAAATAATAATAAAAAAATAAAAAATTAAAAAAAAAAAATTTAGGGTATATACTGGATGAGAAGGGAACGGATGATGCAGAGTTTAGTAGGAAAGTTGTGAATGGCAGGAAGGTGGCTGGTGCAATTAAATCGTTGGTGAATGTAAAGGGACTAAGTCTTTAGTGCGCTAAGGTCTTACATGACGGTATGTTGTTACCTGTGTTATTGTATAGTAGTGAGACTATGGTCTGGAATAAGAAGTATAGATCTAAAGTTCAATGTGTTCAGATGGACAATCTTAAGGGCATGCTAGGTGTGAGAAGAATTGATAAAATGAAGAATGAACATATTAGAGAGTTGTGTGGTGTGAAGAAAGGGGTAAACGATAGAATAAATGAAAGTATGTTGAGATGGTTTGGTCATATGGAAAGGATGAATGATAGTCGGTTTTTAAGCGGATGTATAGTGTATATATATAGTATAGAGTATATATATATATATATTATATATATATATATATATATACTATATATATATATATATATTATATATATATATATATATATATATATATATATATATATATATATATATATATATATATATATATATATGGCACTGTTATTTTTTAAGACTCCGTTTTTTTTTTTTTTTGTTTTTTTAAACTATTGCCTAGTATATTGATACTAACAATGATTTCAGTGGTGTGGGACATGCCATTCAAAAGTTCTAAATATTTTAAATAATTATTTAAAAATCACATTTATATCAAAAAAATTTTAAAAAATGAAATATCTTAAAAAATACGACACTTACACAAAAACCAATTACATATTTGAATTCAGCGTATAAAGCTTATTACAAAAATGTAAAAAATAAAAAAATAAAAAATAAAAAATATTTTTTCATAAATGAAATATCTCGAAAAGTACGACACTTACAGAAAAACCAATACATATTTGGGATCAGCGTGTTAAAGTTTATACAAAAAAAGAAAAAAACAAAAAAAAATAATAATAAAAAAAAAAAAAATTAAAAAAAAAAAAAAATTAGGTCGAGCCGACGGGGGACAGAGGGTGCGGACGTTTTCCGATACCCCGTTAGGTGAGGGCGGAGGAACCCGCCGACACCCAAATACAGAGCGGGGTCGGAGACCCTCCCCGGAGGGGGGGAAATTAGTCCTACCCTGTAGTTCCCGGAAGCCGAGAGACCCCGACTCCTGCCATCTTCGCGGTTTATTGGGGTATCCTTTAGTTAAAAAAAAAAAAATTTTTTTTGAAACGACGGAGTCGTAAAACGTAACTGGTCCTATATATTTTTGAATCATGTTCGTCACCCCTTAAATTGACTGTTAGGATCATATACTAGAAATCTATAGAAAAAATTTTTTTAAAAAATCAAAACTGACGGAGTCGTAAAAACATAACAGCTGTATATATATATATATTATATATAATATATATATATATATATATATTATATATATATATATATATAATATATATATAATATATATATATATATATATATAATATATATATATAATATATTAATATATATTATATATATATATATATATATATATATATATAATAGCGAGTATAACCAAAAAGAATTTGAGCATTTCAATTTATTTATTGGCCGACCAGTTTCGGTTAAGAGCTTCTTCCCATTTTCCAGACTTGCAATATAATGATAAAATTTTAAACAAAATATTATATAAATTTAATTAAAAGTTAAAATAATATAAAGTTGAAATAAATAAACCATATAGATAAATTAATGATTACAATAATATGTGGTTAAGAGTTCATGATTTAAACAAAACCTCCACTTCAGTAATTAATTAAAGGACTGTAAACTTAGATTTCCATTAAGGTCGATTTGCAGATGCCAATATTACAAGGATTCTAACAAACTGGAAGATCGGCGTATCCTCAGTTTGCGACAAATCTTCTAAAATTCGTATTCTGATATATGTCTTCGGTTCCTGAAGAGATATGAGGCAATTTATAGCTGAATAGGGGATGCATGTAAATGATCTGTAGTTCCAAATGAAATACCTTTCTGAAATACCTAAATGAAATACCTTAGCAATACGTATGGTCTTTCCTATGTAGGTGGCATCGCAGTCACCGCACTATGAATGATATATTTCTTGATGAGCCTAAGATTAAAAGCGGGGTTTATCTTTAAATTTAAAATATTTCCCAATTTTGTTTTCCCTCGAAAATCTAAATCAAAATTTAAACTGTGTAAAGTTTTTTTTAAAACCATATCAATTTTACGTCGAAACTTTCGTAACTGATTTTCCCAGAAAGGCAACCTTCATATTCAAAATATCCTTACGAGCTGTTAATTTAGCCTAGATTTGTCTTTAAATTTTGCTGAAAGTAATTTTCGAAAAGTTGAGTCAATTATAAATTCTGGGAACCCATTCTTCAGAAATAATGTTTTCAGGAAATCAAGTTCTTTTGTAAAATTAACATAAGATGACGAAATTTTGTATCCCCTGTCAAAAAAAGTTTTAATTAAGCTGATTTTAAAAATATGAAGAATGAAAGAATACAATTTTGTCGTCAATCCAGTAAAAGTATATATGCGAGATGGTGATTGATTGGATTTTTAAGTTGTTGTAACAAAAGCGTTTATTGGAGGCGTATTAGTTCCGAGGGATTGGAGGAGAGCAATAATAGTAACCTTATATAAGGGTAGGTGGGATAAGGTAACTGTAGGTATTATAGGGTAATTAGTTTATTAAGTGTTGTAGGGAAGATATATGCTGATATTTTGGTCGAAAAGTATGTCGAGTGACTGAAGGACTGATTGGTGAAGAACAAAGTGTGTTTAGTAATGGTAGGAGGATGTGTGGATCCATCTTGATCTTTACATTGAAACAAATGATTGGGAAAGAGAGACGAGAAGAATAAATTATATTTAGGTTTTATGGGCTTGCAACAGCAGACGTACGATATGATTAATAGGAAAGCTCTATAGCTGGTGTTAGTCATATATGGTGTTGGTGGTAAGCTTCTAAATAGAATCAAAAGTATGTATGACGATAGTGAAGCGTGTGTAAGAATAAATAGTCGAACGTGATTGGTTTAAATATTAATAGTAGAGTGAGGCAGATGTGTTATTGTCTTCTTGGTTATTCAATTTGTATATGGATGGGGTTATGAAAGAATTAGAGGTGGGGGTGGCAGGGGATGGTGTTAGAATGATGGAGAATGGAAGAGAGTGCAGGGTCACTGCCTATTATATGCGGATGATTTGGTTTTGTGTGGCGAATCTGAAGAGAGTTTGAGAGGATTGGTAGAGAGATTTGATAGGTTGTGTAAAAGGAGGGATTTGAAAGTAAACGTAGATAAGAGTAAGGTTATGGTTGTGAATGAGGACAGTCCTCTTGGTGAAGTCATGCTAGATGGTGAGCAGCTGGAAAAAAGTGTCTGAGTTAAATATTTAGGATATATGTTGATTGAAAAGCGAATGGATGATGCAGAGTGTAGGAGGAAAGTTGTGAATGGCAGGAAGGTGCTGGTGCAATTAAAATCTGTGTGGATGTAAAGGACTAAAGTCTCTGAGTGCGCTTAGGGTTCTTACATGAGGTATATTGTTTACCTGTGTTAATGTATAGTAGTGAGACTATGGTCTGAATAAGAGCGTATGTGATCTAAAGGTACAATGTGTTCACATGGACAATCTTAGGGGTGTGTAGTGTGAGAAGAATTGATAAAATTGGGAATGAACGTTTAGAGAGTTGTATAGTGTGAAGAAAAGGGTAAATGAGAGAATAATGAAAGTACGTTGAGATAGTTTGGTCATGTGGAAAAGATGGAAGATAGTCGGTTGGTTAAACGGATGTATAGCAGTGAGCGTGGTGGGAATCAACCGGCTGGGAGACCGAAGAAAAAGTGGATTGAGTCAGTAAGGGAAAGCCTGGAGAAGAGAAATGTGAGTTTGGCAGAGAGAGACAAGAAGAAAGGTGCATAATAGGAGTGAATGACGGGGGTTTTGTGAGGGGGTATGGTTGTAGCCCACCTGGGCCAGGATAACCCCACATTTGACGAATGCCATAGGGAGCGGTCCGTCTGCGGTCCCGCTGAAGCTCTAGGGTGGATTTCTAACTGCGCGCGAGTTCTCACAAAAGGTATGAAGGTAAGGCTGAGCTTTCTTTTCGACTTGCTTCATATTCTTCTACTTCTTTTCTGTTTCTGGTGCATGTTACGCACCTTAACCCCAGTCTTTGGGAGAGAAGGTGGGTGATGATGATGATGATGATGATGATATATATATATATATATATATATATATATATATATATATATATATATATATATAAAGTTGGAGATATATATATAATATATATATATATATATATATATATATAATATATATATATACATATATATATATATAATATATAATATATATAAATAATATATAATTATATTATATATATATATATAATATATATTATAATATATTATATATATATATATATAACCCCTTAAGTAATTTCACACTGCTGGGATGTGAATTTGTGCAGGTTGTTATACATAATATATATATATATATTATATATATATATATATATATATATATAATATATAATAT
>JABUQX010113157.1:2500-17500 GCA_015478945.1 Trachelipus rathkii | reverse complement strand
AACCTTTCGCAATTCCTTCCAGAAGAGCTTCCTATTCCCTTGTAAATTCTCTGATCTTCCTTCCAAACTGTTCATTTGCCTCTTTTCTCCTAATACGTATGCAACTTTTACTCTTCCTTTTTTTCAACATTATATATATCGATGCACTTTCTTACATATCTCATCATTGACTTTTAGCACATTCAACCACTCATCTTTTTAACTATTACCCGCTTGCATCACCTCTTCATTCCATATCTCACTATTGACATTCTTACTTCCAACTTTAGTACATCCACATATGTCTCTTTCACTACTAATAAAGGCTTCCTTCATTTGTGTACAGATTTGTTTAGTTTCATCTTGTTCACATTCAACTGATTTATTTGTAAGTGCTATCACATACTTTTTCTTATAACTTTGCTCACTTAACTTCTCACTCTAAATTCTAACCACTTCCATCCTTAATTCTTTCTTCTCCACCCATGCCCCCTAACTTAATCTTACATAAAACAAAATAATAAGATGATATTCCTTTCTCCAACCCCCTCACTGATTTAACGTCCATCAAATACTTTAATATCTTCATCCCCAACACAAAATCAATCATACTTTTTATTTCGGTACCATCTCTATCTACACCAACCCTCGTATACTTATGAATAGTCTTGTGCCAGAAGAATGTATTATCTACACAATACCTACCTCGCTCCTCAAAGAAATCAATCACATTCCTACCATTCTCATTTTCTTCGGCAACTCCAAAGGAATCAATTACACAATCCCTTTTTCCCTCACCTATCCAACCATTTAAGTCGCCCAACACACTCACTTCGAAGCTGCCACTCACTACATACAAAACATCATTCAGATTATCCCAGAAAGTCACATTCTCTTCAACATCACCTTCAGATGAACCATATGTTACAACCACACATACATTAACCTTTTCAAACTTAAATTAAATAATTAGAATTTAAGTACTCACACAAACAAAATCCACCATAGTTCTGTGTTACAGGGTCAACGTTCAGAATCGCAACTCTTTTTCTCCCCCCCCATTTCTCTCGTTCTTCACCAATCCAGCACACAAATATTTTACCACTTCTTTTCATCTTTGTTTCAGCCACAGCAAGAAAACCAAATTTACCCTTTCTAAATACATTCACCACCTCTCTCCTCTGCTCCTCACCACCTATTCCTCTATCATTCCATGTACCCATGGGTACATGGAATGACCTTGTATCCTCCGGAAGAATTGTATGAATTATCATCTGCAGATGATTCAAACAATTCTTCCCGAGGATACAAGGTGATTTACGGAGATCACAACCAGGTTAGAGGCATACATAGGCATTCCTAGAGTATAAATAAGTGGTAGCTGATCCCCAACCCAACTACCACTGTCCCTTTAGTAGCCTTCTAAGACACGCAGAACACACGCTGTGGGACCTCTTTCTCCCCTATAGACAGGAATATATGAAAAAAAGGTGTTGTCTGTAATAGCAATAGTGATTTATGGTCTGTATGGGATACGAAGAGTCTACTCCTGTGTAAGAAGAGTGTGGATATGAGCGCAAGGGGGGTGAACCATTGGGCACTGAAGTGTCATGTGATGTACCCTACAACTAACTACCCAATGGGAGAACAATCTCATCGCTTGATAGCGCTACTCCTCTTCTCTCTCTCTCTTCCTCTCTCTCTCTCTCTCTATAGCGAAAATCTATTTATATATATATAAATTATTATTATTATTACATATTATTATATTATTATTATTATTATTATTATATATATATATATATGTTATATTACATACATATTATTATTATTATTGTTAAATATTATTATTATTATTATTATTATTATACATATTATTATTATTATTATATTATTATATATTATATATATTATTGTTATTATTATAGATATTATTATTATTATATTATATATTATTGTCAATATCCTTTTATACGTAAAATATTATTATTATTATTATTATATATATATTATATATATATTATTATTATTATTATTATTATTATTATTATTATTGCTACATATATTATATATTATTATATTATTATTATTATATATATTATTATTATTATTATTATATATTATATATTATTATTATAATTATTATTATTATTACATAAAATTTTAGATATATTTTGAAATATATCTTCCTTTTTTATATACATATAATATTATTATTACATATATATATATATATTATTATATATATATATATATATATATATATTATTATATATATATATATATATTATTATATATATATATATATATATATTATATGTGTAGCGGATGGTGATTTTTCACTATCCGCGGATGCGGATGCGGATAGTTAATATCACCAGCCGCGGATTGCGATGCGGATAGCGGATAGTTGCTTATCATAGTCCCAAGTCCTTTAAATATTTATATATATATATATATATATATATATATATATATATATATATATATATATATATATATATATATATATATATATATATATATATATATACTCGGTGGTGCTCGTGTGGGCCAGGGTAATTAATATATATATATATATATATATATATATATATATATATATATATATGTATATATATATATGTTTTATAGTTAGATACGTATATATATATATATATATATATATATATATATATATATATATATATATCTATATATATATATATATATATATCTTTATTCACATCATTATATACCTGTGTTACCAGATTGCGATCGGACCCAACGCTTTTCTTGCACCCCACCAATCTCTTCCCAAGCCTCCAATCCATTTGGAAAATGTTATATATATTATAATACTTGAAATTAATAATTTTCAAATTATGCTTCAAAACTAAAGCTTTCTGGAGCCCTTCAAGAGAGTTTGCTTCTTTTTTCTTCGTAAATGAGATCTGCACTGCTGAAAAGACGCGCTCAATAGCTACAATTGTGGAAGGGCATGATAAGTATTCCCTGGCGAGTTCTGCAAGATGTGGAAAACTTTTACAATTATTACGCCATCAAACCAATGGATTTTTATCCGATTCCAAGAGTTTTCGCTTTTGATAATCTTCGATCAATGAAAGAGTGTCCTTTGATACCTCTGAACAAGACTCTTCATCGCTGCTAGAAGCCTAAAGAACATTCACTTGGATTCAGAAATGGTTTCGTTAACAGATGGTAAATGTGTCTATTTCTGTAATTTTTTCCTTTTTATTGGTTGGTGAAATTTCTGCCTTTAGCAGCATTTCATCGCTGTTTTAATAATAAATTTTAACTTCTGAAATTACGCTTTTCATTCAAGAAATTTGATTTTGTATCTAGGATCCAGAAAAGTTGTTATTGGAGATGCGTAATCGTTTTGTAGATTTTGAAATCTATTATCTATCTGCTGCATAAGTGTTTCTGTCACCTTTGAAACTCCCCTACTTTTAATAGCAGTATTTAGCACAGCTTTCATTGTTGCATCTAGAGGAATCCCGTCTGACAAACAAGAATTTTCTGAGCTAATAGTCTTAGTTACCTCTTCAATCGGTTTAAGAAGAGTAATACAATTACCTAAAATCGTATTATCATCACCTGTCAGGTTTTTCAACTTTGTGTTTGTTCGAAGCATAAGGCGTGACAGCATCATTTATTTCTCCAATCCCCTCAAGCATGTATAAACTACTATTCCAACGAGTCTGAACATTTGCGTTACAGAAAGTTGAGGAACATTTAGTCTCATAATTCATAAATGAATACTATCCGCTATCCGCAAAAAAATTCATGCGGATGCGAATGCGGATGCGGATAGAGAAAATGATGTGATGCGGATGCGGATGCGG
Organism: Trachelipus rathkii; assembly: GCA_015478945.1. NCBI lineage: Eukaryota > Metazoa > Arthropoda > Malacostraca > Isopoda > Trachelipodidae > Trachelipus > Trachelipus rathkii. The sequence continues at coordinate 13,673 of JABUQX010113157.1, read as the reverse complement.
TTATCCGCTACACCTCTAATATATATATATATATATATATATATATATATATATATATATATATATATATATATATATATATATATATATATATATATATATATATATATATATATATATATATATATATATATATATATTATATAGTATATATATATATATATATATATATATATATAAATATATAGGGAAGTACTTGCTAGATTGGTGGCTTATTTTAATAGCAAGCCCCTATATAAGAGGATGGTAATTTAGAAATCCATATTTGAAATGATGTTTTTATTCAACATAAGTAATAAAGATATTCAATGAAAGTAAAGTAACAAAAAGCCCCTTCTGTTGAGATACTCTTCGTAGGCGAATTGGTAGTCACAGCCTTTCCAGCGTTTTCCACTCCCTTGCTCTGACTCTTTCGTTTTAGCGAAAATTTGTGATCGAAATTCGAGAGTCGCAGCCCTTTCCTTGAAATTTACCTCTCTTGCCGTGAGGATTTCTGGAGAGTATCTTGAGTGAGATTTTCTTCTGATTCTTGTTGTCAATTTAATCTGACTGAAGAGTATCTCAACAGGACGGGTTTATATTATTATTTTTATTTCGACTTATAAAATTTTGCTCGCGCAAATCTTAGTATAAGTACGAACATAAATTAATTTTTTTACAAAGTTATAATGGAGTAATTACATTACTCCCGCGTAAACACGGAGTGAGAAAGTATGTTATAATAATTATACAAGATATGTACCAACCTTCATTCAAATGTGTTATATTTAAAGTACTTAACAATGCGCACAAAACATATAAGACATATCAAGGTAAAAATAATAAATTCAAAATACATAAAGAAGTGCTTTCAAATGCTAAGATATTCAATTTTGTGTCTGAAGACATAAGTAGACATACAAACATTTGAAAGCAAAAATAGTATACATGAATGTGAATATTCAAATACGAGCATAACTGGTTACATCCGAAGATCTAAACATATATACAAATATTTGAATACATAAAAATACAATAATGTTATACATACAGTAGTGTAAATAAAAGGTATTCAAACACAAGCATATTTGGTTATATCCGTTAGATATAAACAAACATTCGAACATTTAAATGCGCAAAAATAAAAAAAATGTTTATACATAATTATTGATATTGAACAATTGAGTTATTCACAAGTTAAATAGGCCACATCGATCGAACCGTTGAATTCAATGAAAGGTCCAGTATAAGGCGTTTCTAATATCCATGATTTGACCAATGCGCACGTAAATAGCTGTAGTTACGAGAAACATTGCTTGACATATGTAGAAAGACGAAGTTGCTTGAAATTTGGGTCCTTTATTTGAAAATTTCTTCATACATAAAGGGGAGCGTCACAGAACCATTTAGAATTCGAAAAGGAATCAAAGTTCGTAGTGGAATCCAAAAATGAGTTTCTGCCCATAATCCAAACTTGAATGATGAAAGAAATCCATGCCGAAAAGGAAGTTTGTGTCTAGCGATGAATCCTCGAACTGTGATAGTTGTAAAAAGGTGAAGACCATAATCCAAAATTAGAAATGAAAATTGTCCAGTATCGATAATGTCTGCTTGCTTGAGTCATTTTCTTCGAGTGTTCTAATAGGGAATTTTTAGTATTATTGTAGTTTTTTCTTCTTCTTCATTTTGTTTGTTTTTCATTGGTTAATTATCAGAAGGCACTGATTGAAGTTCTGGGTGTTCTTCTCCGGGTTCACCAATTATATAGGATAATGTTAGATGGTGGCTTATTTTAAGAGCAAGCCCTATATAAGAGGATGGTTATTTAGAAATCCATATTTGAAATGATGTTTATTCAACATAGGTAAGATTTTCAAATTAAAGTAAAGTAACAAAAGTCCCTTCTGTTGAGATACTCTTCGTAGGCGAATTGGTAATCACAGCCTTTTCCAGCGCGTTTTCCACCCTTGCCTCTGACTCTTCGTTTTAGCGAAAATTTGTGATCGAAATTCAAGCCGCAGCCCTTTCCTTGAAATTTACCTCTCTTGCCGGGAGGATTTCTGGAGAGAGTATCTTGAGTAGATTTATTTCTTGATTCTTGTTGTTAATTTAATCTACTGAAGAGCATTCTAACAGATCGTATTTTATATTATTTCATTTCGACTTATGCTAAAATTTTGCTCGCGCAAATCTTAGCATAAGTACGAACATAAATTAAAATTTTTACAAAGTTATAATGGAGGTACATCATATATATATATATATATATATATATATATATATATATATGTATATATATATATATATATATATATATAAGTATATCTTTATATATATATATATATATATATTATATACCATATATATATAAATGTAGCCTACATATATATATTGATATAAAAGATATATATAGTATATATATATATATATATATATATATATATATATATATATATATATATATATATATATATAGATAAGGTTGTTATATTATAGAATGGAAACATCCTGGGTATCAGCAACCGCATCTGCACATTTGCACATTAAATATCCTCATCCGCATCTGCGATACATCACAAGGCCGGTCGCTAATAATAACACACACACACACACACACACACACACACACACACACACACACACACACACACACACACACACACACCATTATCACACACACACAAATATATATATATATATATATATATATATATATATATATATATATATATATATAAGAGTATTTTATTATTACATATTATTATTATTAATTATCGTTATTATTTATATATATTATTATTGCAAATATATATATAAACACATATTTCATTAGTTATATATATATATATATATACATATATATATATATTATATATATATATATATACATTATATTATATTATTATTATTATTAATTATATATATTATTATTATATTATATTATGTATATAATATATATATATATATATATATATATATGTTATTATTGTTATATATATATATTATATATATATATATTTATATATATATATATATATATATATATATATATATATATATATATATATATATTTATAATATATATATATATATATATATATATATATATATATATATATATATATATATATATATATATATATATATATATATATATATATATATATATAGTGTATATATATTATATTATATATATTTATATATATATATATACAGTATACTATATATATATATATATATATATATATATATATATATATATATATATATATATATATATATATATATATATATATATATATATATATATATGCTATATATACGGTATATATATTACTAACATTCATGCAAGAAATCCATACTAAAACTATTAAATTAAAAATATAGAGCATAAATATTTTTGTTGAATTAAAAGAGTATTTGCAGAGTCTTATTAAAACACGTTCTGTACTTTTTATTCTTTCTAAGTATACGCCTGAGAAATATTTCTTCCGAATTTTCTAATAATAAAACTTTCCTTAATTAAGCAAAAATACACACAGGACATGTTATGCACAAATTATTATACTCCTTATATATATATATATATATATATATGGCAGGTATATATATATTGTTATATATATATATATATATATATATATATATATATAAGAGTGCTATAGATGTAGTATATGATAGTAGAATATATATATGGTGAGTGTATATATATATATATAAGTATATATATATATAGTAGTATATATAACTATGTTATTTATATATATATATATATATATAAAATATATTATATATATATATATATATATATATAAATATATATATATATATATATATATATATATATTATATATATATATATATATATATATATATATATATATATATATATATATATATCTTCACTTACTTCTAACCCCCAATACCCTGTCTTCAGGGCCGCCACACTGCTTCAAGGTACCCCGCCACCTCGGCCGGTCTCCTCCATAGATCTACCAGGGCTGAGATGTTCCAGATTGCTCTGGGTTGAGAGTTAAAACGGGTCAGAAGGAAGTGAGAGACTGTTTCCGGGGCCAGGTTACAATTTGGACAAGTGTTTGAAATGGCTTGGTTTAAATTGAATCTGTAGTTTAAAAATTAGGTGAAGGGTGTTGGCCGCATCTAGTTTGGCCATGATGATATACTTTGATCTGGCATAGAGCTGAATTCTGGAACTATTTCGGTGGATGTTCGTTAGTGTTGTTACTTGATTTGCTTCTGTGGGTGTTTTCAGTTAGGGTGGTTTGGATATGTTTGGTGTGTTATGTGTTATTTTGAGGAGGTGGGAAATTGTTTAGAATTTGTTTATAGAGTAGTGCTGGAGTGTCTATTATTTAAGTGTGTAAGTAGGATTTAGAGTGCTGAGACATGGGTGTTGGTGTGTAAAGAATTATGCTTATCATTTCCAAGTGTTTGTCTATAGGTAGAATTTTAGTTTCTTCGTGTAGATGTTGTGGAGTTGGGTAGAGGCATCCTGTTATTCTGTGCCTTGTTTTGTGTAATTTGTAATTTTTCCTTATTATTTTTGGTTAGGAGCGGGTGCCAGAGAGGCGTAATTTAGAGTCGGACGGATAAATTGCTTATAGATTGTGGTGGCTATTTGTTTGTTGTTAGTGATTTCCAATATTGGCTATGATTCCTTCATATATTTAGTTTTGCTTTGCATTTAGCTAATGCTATTCAAGTGTTTGTGAAGCTGGATAGTATGTCGAGTGTTATGCCCAGATTTTTTAGCTCCTGATTAGTGATTTACCAAAGAATAGGTAGATTTTGGGGGTGTAAGGTCTCTGAGTTATCTTGTCTGTGGTGATTAGTTGACGCTGATGATTTGCTTGGCAGTATGAGATTCCGTTGCACTGTTAACCATGATTGATTAGATTGATATTTTGTTGTGTCAGATTTGTTGCAGTGTTTAGTTTCTGATGAGTGGCGATAGTGATCGTTCCGCCGCAGGCTGTGGGGCTGTTGGTGTACCGCTCAGGTTGGAGATCGGCAGTGAATAGATTGAAAAGTCGGGGATTGACGCCTTGAGGCACTCATTATTGATGTTTTCAGTTCAGATTTGGATGCCGTTGATTTGAGTTTGTGCTGTTCTTCCTGATATAAAGACATCCATTTTTTTAAGATTTGCTGGCATGTTATTTGATATTTTGTGATTAGAAGTTGAAGTTTTTGTGACTGTGTCGAAGGTTTTGTTGGATATCGATTATGGCTTAGCATTGTTTCAGTGCGTGGTTGGAGTGAACGTGGGCCGTTACATGGCTGAATGATGTTTAGAGCACTGTTGTGGAAGGAGGATGTGGTTGGAACCCTGTTGTAAATTTTGTTGGGATGTGAGGAGTAACTTGAATTTGAATAGTATTGGTTTTCGATAAAGCATGATACGTTGATAGCAGTGGATATAGACGATACGAGGAGGGGCTTGAGGGCATCTTCTTTTCCGGGTTTTAGGTTTATTATTATGATTAGTTTTTTACAGATGTGAGACAAAGTTTAGATTGATGGAGCTATTGAATATATGTGCCAGTTGTGTTAATGCTGTATTCCCTAGGTGTTTTAGGTGTTTGTTTGAGATAGTTGTCAGGCTTGTGGCTGGAGTGTTTTAATTAAAAGATTTTATTGTTTTTTTAGGTCTCAAAATATTCATTTTGTATTGTTTGTCTTGCTGTTTTTTAGTTTTCTTTTGAAGGTTTTAATAATCTTCCTGTTTCTAGGTATAGTCGTACTTTGTTTATGGGTAGCTAGGTATTTGCTAGTTGTTTATGTTTGATGCTAGAGATTTGATTTGATGGATTCGAGGTGTGTGGTTGGGAATTGTTTGGAGCCTTCAGATGCTTCATCGCTTCCACATCTGTTATTATGTTTTTGAAAGTTGTCAGAGAAAGCTTGAAGTTGTTAGAGGAATGTTTTCGTTAGGTTTGTGATTGAGTGTTTAAAGTATTGTTGTATTTGAGATGATTGTGGATTGGCCAGTTTTTCTGAGGGAATTTATTGTTGGATTGTATTTTTTAAGGAATCCTTTGGGTAAATGTAGGTTTGCGGATTCTTGTATTGAGTTAGTGAGGTTTTGGATGGATTTGTTGAGTGTGGAGGTGTTGGTGATGTTTAGAGGGGGTAAATTGTTTTCTATGTAGTTAGTGAATTTTTCCCAGTCGGCTTTTTTGTAATTTGTGTATGTTTTTCTGGGGGCGTGTTTTTTATTGGAGTGTATATATATAGCAGTATATAGAAAGATATATATATTTACAATATATATATATATATATATATATATATATATATATATATATATATATATATATATATATATATATATATATATATATATATATATATATAAGCGTGTTAAATATTGCATAATCGCAATTTGGTTTAGTTTAGACCCAACAGAACATATAATGGGAAGATAAAAAAATTACTGCCTTCTCTGGGAATAACCACCGTTGCAGTGACTGAGAACAATATACTCGATGCTTTACCACTGAGCTATCCCCCAACCTTAAAAAGTTAATTGCAGAACAGTTTTTAAAGCAATCGAGCCCTTCAATGCGACATCACCAGGTGTCCAGCCTCCGTCCTATCCCCTCGTTCTTAATAAATTTCTTGTAAAAGTTAAATACGTTTAATCGCACTTTATTATTTAGATCTTAAACAAAGAATATATAGTAGGAAGGCAAAGAATCACGCCTCTCCGGATTAAACCTCCGCGCCAGGCAGACCGAAATATCAATATACCTGATGTTTTTACCACTTCTTACCAACCCAAAAAGCCTGGTTCAAGAACAGTTTAAAGCAATCGAGCTCCCTTCAAGGACATCACCAGGTGTTCAGCCTGTCCTATCCTTCGTTCTTGATATTTTTAGGTGTTAAATATTGCATAATTGCAATTTTATTATTTAGAACTTAAACAAAGAATATATAGTGGGAAGGAATATGTTCTTTGTTTAAGAGCTGTATTTAAGGTGTCCCTCTCACCGTCACATCAGATAAAGGAAGGCAATTCGAATCTTTCCTTTGGAGAAACTTGATGCGCCTTCTTAGTTCTGAGTGGATTTGCACCACGAATTATCATTCTATGGCGAATGGGATTTGTGAGCTTTTTCACTGCCGAAAGGCGTCCCTTGCAGCCCGGCCCCTACCGGAGCGCTGGACTGTAACTCTTCCTTTGGTAACTCTTGGCATCCGCACGGCTATTAAGGAAGATCTTCAGTTCTCTGCTGCTGAACTGGTTTATGGTTCAACTCTTCCCTTACCTGGAGAATTCTTTTCACAGTCTTCTCCCCTACTTTCCCGGATGCTCTTTCTTATCTTACCCACTTGAGACGCTGTGCCGAGTCTTGGAGACCAACATCTATACACCATCAAAAAGTGGATTCTTTCATCCCGAGGGAGCTTTCATCGTGTACATACGTTTTCGTGAGACATGATTCTCATAGTACCTCACTCCAACCAAAGAACGACATACCTTTTCCGGTTGTGCTTAGGAAAGAGAAGCTCTTCAAGAAATAACGTCTTTGGCGCACAGAAGTCGTTTCTATCTATCGGCTCAAGCCCGCTTATTTCGGGGCAAAACCTATTGATACTCAGGTTTCCGAATAAGTTCCTCACACCATCACGGTTTCTTTTCCTCAACCTTCTTTCACAGCACCTATCTCTCCACCGGCGTCTATTCCATTTACCTCACCAACACCACCACCACTTTCCTCATTAACACCCTCACTGCCACCACTGCCTACAACTCCAACTCTGGCTCAGGCACCACAACCAGGGAACAGTTCAACTTCAGCTCAATTGGCTCGGCCTTGTACACATCTCAGTACCCGCAAACCTGTTCAGACGCTTTCTTCTTCCTCTTCGTTTTCTTACTACAACTTTGCAACCCTCTTCACCTGTATCACCGCAGCCGCAGATGCCTTCTTTACAGGTTCCGCTTCATTCCGCCTTGGCTCATTCGGAAGCAGCATATAGAACTTGTAGTGGGCCATAAGTACTTTGGCCGAGACGCCATCTCGACTGACTTAATTATCGCCTCCTGCGCTGGAGCGATACCTGTGCGAAAAACACTGTCACGTATAGACTGTGTTTTGGCGTCGATTGCAATTACATCAGCGCCATTTGCATTTTTTCGTTTGCAGTCGTTAAGCATGGATGTGTTATTTTCATTTCTGTATTTATACAGAATTTCTCCTCATTTACGTATCTAAGGATTGGGGTTCCAGACTCACCCGAATCTTGCCTGATTTTCATCAGAAGCAGGTTGCTAATTATTGGCTGAAGAAGGGAGATATTAAAGTTGTGTATGTATGGTCGTTTTTAGTACAAACCTCTACAACATTACAATATATATATTATATATATATATAATATATATATATATATATATATATATATATATATATATATATATATATATATATATATATATATATATATATATATATATATATATATATATATACCCGTATATTTGGAGAGAGAGAGAGGTTATTGATTTTATGGCAAACAAACTGCTAAACTGTTGCCATATATGGAAATGCTAATATATATATATATATATATATATATATATATATATATATATATATATATATATATATATATATATATATATATATATATATATATATATATATATATATGGTAAACTGAACCTTTCGTCTGACCTTTGATATTCGATATATCGAGTCTTTGATATATATATATATATATATATATATATATATATATATATATATAGATAGAGGAGAGTATATATATATATATATATATATATATATACTAACTGACTGTATCGATCTTATTTATTTTTCAAAACACGACTTACATAGAAAGGGCGATAATGATTAAATAGCTTTATATATATATATATATATATATATATATATATATATATATATATATATATATATATATATATATATATATATATATATATATATATATATATATATATATATATATATATGAGAATGGTGAGAAGGGGATTGATTTCTGCTGTGAGAAGAGAGATATGTGTGTAATACTTTCTTTAAACATAAGAGTATTCATAAGTTTACTAGAGCTGGTGTAGGTAGAGATGGAATCGAAGTGAAAAGTATGATTGATTTTGTGTTGGTGAAGAAGCAGATGTTGAAGCATGTTGATGTTAAACAAAGAAATAGAATGGGATTATCAGATCATTATGTTGTTTTTGTAAAATTAAGTTAGTGGGGGCTTGTATGGGGAGGAAGGTGATAAAGAAGGAAGTGGTTAGAATTAAGAGTAAGAAAATGTTTATTTACAAAAGGCGTATGATAGGATTAATAGGAAAGCTCTATGGCAGGTGTTAGTGATATATGGTGTTGGTGGTAGGCTTCTAAATGGAATCAAAAGTATGTATGTCGATAGTGAAGCATGTGTGTAAGGGATAAATGGAGTTAAAAGTGATTGGTTTAATATTGATAGGGGAGTGACGCAGGGATGTGTTATGTCTCCTTGGTTATTCAATTTTGTATATGGTTGGGGTTATGAAAGAATTAGAGGTAGGGGTGGCAGGGGAAGGTGTTAGAATATTGGGGATTAGAAGAGAGTGGAGGGTGCCCTACCTATTATTTGCGGATGATTTGGTTTTATGCGGCGAATCTGAAGAGAGTTTGAGAGGATTGGTAGAGGGATTTGGCAGTTCGTGTAAAAGGTGTTTGAAAGTAAAAGTATATAAGAGTAAGGTTATGATTATGAGTGAGGACGGTGTGAAGTTATGTTGGACGGTAAGCAATGGAACTAGTGTCTGAGTTTAAATATTTAGGGTATATGTTGGATGAGAAGGGAACGGATGATGCAGAGCGTAGTAGGAAAGTTGTGAATGGTAGGTAGGTGGCTGGTGCATTTTAAACCTTGGTGGATATAAAGAGGCTAAGTCTTTAGTGCGCTAGGGTCTTACATGAGGGTATGTTGCTACCTGTGCTAATGTGTAGTAGTGAAACTATGGTCTGGAATAAGAGGTATAAACACAGTCTAATAATATAGTTAACGCAAAGTCAAGAAAACCACCTTATACTTGATTGTGCTTGTAGTAAGCGTATAGTAGAAACCAACGAACGAACGAACATTCGTGTGCGAAAGAAAACGTACGTTGGAACATAATCTATTATATTATGTTATATTATATATATATATATATATATATATATATATATATATATGCATATATATATTATATATATATATATATATATATGTTATTAATACCGCCGTTATAGAAATGGGTTATTTTTATTTATTTATTTTTTACTATATCGTTAAGAAATAATGTATTTATTAATTTTCATTGAGAAAACGTTGCTTTTAAAAAAGATAAATATGAAATAATAGGCCTCCCAATTACCTATTTGTAACATTTGTTTATGGACGAAAATATCAATTATATCGACGCCAGCCGATTTTCATGAAACTTATATGAAATGTTTGAAATGATCTGTGCCAAAAAAACGATATCGTAAAAAAAAAAAAAATGCTCTCCGAAAAAGTTATAAAGCTTCCAAATTTCATTTTCAAAGCCCATTTACCGCCAGATGCTTTTAAAAAAAAAAAAAAATTTATAGGCAATTTTATAGCAATCCCTTATGTTAAATGAAGTCAAAATAAATTAATTCAATTTTTTACAAAATTTAGAGAGTTGTTTTGATAAATTCCTCAGGTAAAATGTTTTTTAGATTGTAACTCAAAATTATTGTCTTTAATTGTTGACTTTAAAATCGTGGCTTGGCAGGGAATTTAATAAAATTTTATGATTGATAACAACAGGCAACATATTAAATGTTATTTTCTTACAATAAAAAATTACTAAATTCCCTGCTCAATAGGCCTAATGGGTCCGTTTTTATGAGAATCAAGTCTAGGCATGAGAAAATTGTCACCAAATTTGCCGATATTTTTGAAACTTTAATAAATTCAAAAAAAATTATATGTTGAAAACATAAAAATCACAGTTTTAACATATTTAAACAAAAAAAAAGTTTGAATTTGATGATGATTCAATATATTTTCGCCATTGATAGGACAAGCTGCGTCATCTGACCCAATTCTGAAGCTTTTTTAAGCTCGAAAAAATATAATAGTATTAAATTATTAATAAAAATTAATAACTTTAGATTGGGCAAACAAAATTATTGCACAA
>JABUQX010113156.1:0-56622 GCA_015478945.1 Trachelipus rathkii | reverse complement strand
AGGCTTGTGGAAAAATTCCTCAATAATAGACTCAAAATAGAAATACGTTCTTACGTTGCCTGACAACCAGTTTTGAAAAGCATTATTAATTACGGCTTCTACGAAGCACAAAACGAAATTCCCTGCAGTTTCTCAATGATTCACTTATGAATAAAATAATGTTTCGGAAGAAAAAATATGATTTTTAATGTGTGTATAATTACTTTTATCTGATACACTGTGTTTTGTATTTTACAATTAGTTTTTATTAATCATTACTATTTATTTATTTTATAATGATTTATTTATATTAATTTTATATAATATGAAATTATAATTATTATTACTTTACAACAGTGCAATGTTTTTTTTTGCTCTCCTGATATTTTTTTCAGGAAGTTAATCACATCAAACATTCACAGTTTATGAGATCTTGCTTAACTTCCCTTCTTAATAAACTTATATAATCAGTTCTTGCAATAAAAATTTATTCTTTTTATGTTTATCTCTTAAAAACCAGAAATATTGTTGCATTTAATATATACTCTATAATGCGCTAACAGTATATCAGTTAATCAAACCTATATACTACCCTCCATAACTCACCTCCTACCCTCCTAATGAATCATATATTATGATCTTATATGATTCTATATTGATTTATGGTATTCATTATTATAATTTTTACTTAAATATTTATTTACTATTATTATGTTTTAATACCTAAAGCAGTAAATCATATGTATAAATACAGTTATAATATACAAAACCACCCACCTCCCCTACACCTATCTCCGTGATATATCTATTATGATTCATTTATGAATATCTAATTATTTGTGTTTTGTTTACTTATATATATATTTATAAACATATATATTATTAAGTTTTGTGAAGTTTACTAAATTTCTAATTTAATTATCTTTATTGTATTGATTTACTTTATAAAAAAATGGCATTTATACATATACCTCCATATTAAACTCTAGATAATCAGTATAAATATCATGTGGTAATCCAAACCACCTCTCAAGCTACCCTTACCAACCCTTCTTATGATCTATTTGATCTATTGATCTATTGATTTATCACAATTGATATTCTATAACAAAATCAATATACTTTTATCTTTTTATGTTTATAGTATATTAAATAACTTTAAAAAAATTTTGTAATATATTATAATTTTTAATACATTATTCTCTATTTAAAGTGACATAGTATAAATTTCTAGATTAATATCAGTTAATAACAAACCTCACCTACCTCTATCCTCTATCTATACTCATCACATACCAATCGATACTACTTTTCTTAATTGGTGATTTCGCATCTGAGATTTGAAATTCTCTATTCAATTAGACAAAGAGAAGTCACAAATACTTTCTCGGAATAAAGCAATACCTATGCAGAAGATACTCAATACCCACGATATTTATACTGTTTTGTCTTGTTCGTTCGTCAAGACTATTAAAACGAAATTGTGGCGATTTTTTAGAATTACCTTAATACACGCAATCAGGTAGTACATTTCTCAAGAAAATCCGCGCTCGCAGACGAGATAAACCTAGTCTTAAAGCAGCTACACTCTCAAGTTAGGATCACCTGGAGCAAGTAAATTCGCGCAAGTATCGAGGCTAAACAAGCAAGCATTTTCCCAGACAGTGAAGATCTCAGCTCAAATCTACACAGTCAAGCATCAATATCTTAAAGCACAATTGCCTAAAGTACACCACGGTAAACAAATATTAGGAGTATAATACACATTGTGATCTCAATTGATTTCTGTAAGTGTCTTAACTAATATAATCAATGTATATCTCTGAAGAGTACACGTACAAAGTGCTCTATAATGTATTTATCAATGCTCTAACCAATTGTTATGTTGTGAAGATGCCAGAGATACATAACGCTCTTACATAACGCGTTAAGTAACCTCAACAGTTCAGTTCAACAATATCTCGAGAATAAACATACCTAATCCAACCTAACTCCTCTAGTCGATGTAAAAGGCATACTGATCCTTAAATATTTACATTGTAACTCAGTAATAGTATTCGCAACAAGTTCATTCTACATGTTTCTTCCTTCTCAATAATATTGTGGTTATGAATTATAAGTAAAACACATTAGAAGTTCATGCTCACGTCGCATTAAATCATATTGGGTACTTACGCTTACTCATATTCCTACCTAATTCACCACTCCAATGATCGTAACTCTAGCATATTACATTCTCATACTCTTGGATTCATAACATATAGATTTTCAAAGTACATGAATTTTAATCATTAAGTGTATAAATGTGATATGTTTTGCATACTCTAAAGCGTAAATCTCAACTCTAAAAGTGCTAATTCTATAATTCTCCAACCACGGTTGCCCTACCTGTTAATATACCACTATTGCGCATGATAATGCTACACACATTGATACTCACTTGATACTGAGATTGATCTATTGATATTATCTAATATGATTCAATTCTAATATTTTTATTATTATTAAATTATGGATATATGTATTTTACTATATATAGTCACTAATAGTGCTAGTAAATCAAGTATACAATACAGGCTACACTCTATATCTTTATATATATATATATATACCCATCCAATATCTTATAATTGAATCTATTATTGATATTTTAATATTCTATATATTTTATTATTATAAAATTGTTATGTTTTGCATTCTCTAAAAATAACCATAATCATGTAATCATATAATCTAATAATTACTACCCTCCTCAAACTCACACTATACTCCATATATACTCAAATCCTGAAGAGTGAGAGCTTATATGTGCATCTCCATTGATCAAATGAGTATTGCGAAGTGTATAAATAATATAGTATGTAAAATTACTATTGTTCTGTTATCTTAATTATACTCTCTCCGCGATATAAAGCATGTATAATAAATACTCAGTAATTAATAGACGCTAGAACACTCTCATACATGATTGCTATAGATCTTTCCATTGTACTGTGATCTGAAATTGAATCTTTAATAGTATATCGCAATATTCATAGAGATCGCATTACTCTCATAGTCTATAATCAATTAAGAGTCTTTAAGTTTCTAGTAACATTTAATAATATCTAGTTTTTCGTATTAATGCACTATAATACAACATAGATAAAACCCTCTTAATAGATTATTTATATGTGTTTATTGTTCTCATTTCTATATATATAAATGGATTTTAATTTAAGTGTGTATGTTTAACTCTACACCATCACAAAATTTAATTACATCAACTTTTATTCTTAGAGAAATTAACTCATTCTATCAAAAAAATGATTGTGTCCATATTATTCAATATAACCCTATAAATTACGCTTAGCCTCATGCAGTTAATTTTTAATTAAACCAACTATCGCCTACAGCCTCGCACTCCATCTGCCGATCCTAAACACTCTCGATTCTTTCTATATAATTGTTAGAAGTCTCGCTGAACTTGCCTCTTACTCCTCCCTCCGCACCATTTTGATTGAAATCTAGGTCGCCTCCTCGCGAAGACAGTAGCATTTACTTACATGCTGCATCGTCACTTATACTAGTAATTTAGTCGTTGAGAGACTTTCTCCCTATACTATCAATAAAAATAAAATTAATATTTCAATATTTTGACTCGAAATCAAAGTGTAGTTAAACCCCTTGGTGTTTGTTGATTATGTGCTCAGTTCTGTGTTTGTGTGTACTAATGTAGCTCGTGTTGTACAGAGCGATTACTCGAGCGATTGGTGATTGTTGTTTAGATGATATGTTATTAGATGGTATTGTAGCTAAGGATCTGCTTGTCACACTGTTTATGTATTTTTTGTTTTATTTGTTTACTTTTGTATTTATATTATATTTTTTTTTTTTTTTTGTTTTTGTTGTAGTTGTTGTAATTTGACTTATTATTATTTAAAGAATATACTCAAGAATTCTTAGTGTGATAGAGAGAGAGGGTTGTGTCCATTGTAATACTATTAAGACTAGACCTTAATCCCCGATTCGTGGTGGGTGTTCGACCAGTTCTCGTAAATCTCGTCTTCATATGTGTGTCATACCTCCTGCTCTGGGGTGGAGCTATTTTTTTTTGTGAAGGGTACTCTGTGCGAGATAGTTTAGTGTTCGTGATCATACTAATTGATTTAGATTGCAATACGCTGTTCTCAGTCCGTTATAAAATTAAGATAGAGGAAAAAGAAGTAATGATTTTTTGTTCTATTTTTTATTCTACTTTTTGTCAGAAGGAGGGTTTTCCAATATTCAATAATATAATACTCTCAACGGTTTCCACAGTCAATCAGACGGATCGTCATGCAGTAACTAAGGAAATGCCCCCTTTTTCCTCTCCTTTTTTCTTTTATTTTATTATATATTTAGAAAATCTTTATTTATATATACATATTAAAATTTATAACTTTACATTATTTTTATTTTGATTTAACCTTACTTTTTATTTTACTTATGTTAATTCTGTATTCACAGGCGTTTTCACCTTGTAACTACAGGGTATCTAAAATTATAGGAAGTGTTTATTACAATAAATTCTTCATACACTCTCGTCTCGGAAGTACTTCATGCCTACTGTCACTCACTCTATAATCTCCATGTGCTTTCTATAACAATATACACCATAACTCCTTGCTATATATCAATTTACCCTGACAATTTACACTCTCTCTGGTGATAAGTGATTACTTATTCCTGTAGATTAATATTCTTTGTCTGCCAAGTTTTCCCAATTATTTATTACTGTTGATTTACTTATTTACATATACACCAGCTTTGCCTATATTATTCCCACAGTAGATCTTCACATATACCAATAACGCGTGTTGTAGATCTTCGGTGAACGTGTGAACATTCTATCTCTTGCCGGACCTATGAGCATAATTCTAGTCGGTGCCATAGGGATTGGGCGTTTAAATGCGATCTTCTAAAACGCCCACGCTAACATATCTCTAAACATTTAAGCCAGTTAATCTTGTTTATCGACTCTCAATTACGCATAGCCAATCACGTGAGACGTGTGAATTATGCGCTCCTCTCAATTAATACGCCTTATCCTTGCCCACTCGAGCATCGCATTGCTCTGGATGAACGTAATACTCGGACGACACTGGAGAATGATAACACTCCCACTTCGATACCATTTAGATGAGTCTTTATATCCTCTACCATAGCTTCAATTTACAATGCCCAGGCCAAAATTTCAGGCCATTTTACCCTTCATTCTCTGGAAGAGATTTCGCTATCTATAATACAAATCTATGTACCCTCTTAACACTCACTCTTTGAGGCTGTCACTTTGATGAGAGCTTGAGATATATATCGAATTTTATTCTCTATCTACCTCCTTGGCCGTTCAGCTGCTTTGCTGTGACGTGTTCCAGGTGCCTGTTTTGTTGTATTCTCTTTTAAATACGTGTAGTCCTCGTATTAGATAGTGATTGATTTACACTACTGTTCATATAATTATATATTATTATTATTTATGTGCTATGGATTATACTTGGGCTTCCATCGTCGATCTGAGATTAGTCTATCTTTTTATATTATAGAGTTCAACATAGTATATACGAGAAAAAATTTCGATAACCCTTGTAACTAAATCACATATCTCTAGAACAACCGAAGTTCGACCCCGCTATACGTAGCATTAGACACATCACACACAAACGACGCACACAGCACATAACGACCGCCACAACAACGACAACAACGCAACTACTTTACTAAATTCTGCTCGATATAAAATAATCATACGGCACACGCATTAACTATTGAAACTCACCAATTTAGAACTGGGCAATCATTAGGTAGCGTAATAGCTTCATATACTATGCACTACAACCCACATGATAGGACGCTGTCGTTACAATAATATCTTACTCTCGTGCAACTGCCTCTCTAACGCTAGGTCACGATGTCTAAACCATTTTCTAAATGGATATTTGTTCCCTAATGCGGCTAAACTGAATCATATTTTCTTCTGGTACAGCGTCACAATCTTCTGTCGTTATGGATGTTATAATTTCTTTACACTCATCTATAACTATTGCAATAAATTCTAGTGTAGACGTGACAATCCGGCTCTTGTAGTATAACGCAGTATTTTCTTTACGTTTCCTATTAATTACGTTTCTCTTTTATATATTTCCTAAATATTATTGGTGCTATTAAATGTGACTTTGCTTATTGATTAATTTCATCCTTACAAATTTTTCTCTCTTTAGTTTTATAATTTTATCTTTATTTATTTAAAATATCTATATATTTTTAGGTAATAAATCAATGATTCTATATATGTAAAGTTGCTCTCGTGGTAGATATGTTTCAATATCTGTCTCTAAGGAGAACTCTTATATGTTCTCTTTAATGTCACAAGAATTGTGTAGATTTATCACTCTCTCTTGAATTAACGATGGCCTTTCTCTCACTTCTACAACTAAGTTTATATTGTTCGCCTTCTCTACTACTTCATTAGAGATCCTTGTTAAATTACTCACCAAGTGTACAAATTCTCAGTTTTAAGTTCATACGATAGCCCTCTCATATTCTCCGCATAATCCCATCCATCACTGACTTCCTATTGTGGAACTCTTCAAGTTCATTTCGTGCAGTCAATTTTTTGCAGGAGACATATAACACTCACACTTATTAAATAAATACATAGTTCTTTAATGTCGCTCATATGATCATAATTCTATTCATATGCTAAAATCCAGTGTAAGACAGTAACGTTTTTTACTCATTAAATTAACGCCTCAGACTCATACGTCACCTACGTGAATATCTTTATATATGGCCAATACATAATGTTATATACATATATCACAACATCCTGTCATACTCTCTTAAGTCATTGAAATTATACAGCTAACTCATTAACTATGTTTGTTGTTGATGTGGGTTGACACCCACTGAGGTATGCATGACTTAATTGTTTGTTTCCTTTAAGTTTTATTTATATGATAGCAAATGAGCTATCATATATTTTGTCTAAAATGTATAATATCATTTAAACTATGAATACTCTCAAATGTTTAAATTTTTATATTCCAATTAACATTGTTATATATAATTTATATATAAATTCTCAATATATATATTTTGTTAATAGATATATTATATTACTATTCGATTTAATTTGTTCATGGTGTATTTATATGATTATTATAATTAATGAAATATATGGTAATTTTCGCAGATGAATTTTATTAAAAATATTTAACTCTTCAATCTATTTTTAGAATTATAACATAAAATTCTTAAGGTACAAATGTAAAGAGTAGTTTTCTCTTGAACAATTAATTATACGATGATAATTATGTGAATAGGCCTATTTTTGATGATTAGTTGAGATTGGAATGTACCGCTCAGAAAGTGTTTTTCATGTTTTATTTTTGATTACATTATTATTCATTATAACTTATTTAACGCATTATTGTATATTGTTACATTATTATTCATTGATTTGTTTATATAATTATTAATTATTATTTTTGATTGGTCGACTTATTATTATTAGTATTAAGTATTAAATGTCTATGTTCACTTACTTACTATTCACTTTGTTGATTTATCTATTTATATAAAATGTTCTTATTTATATGCTCCTTAATTATTATGGTTATTATTTTATTTATATTAGTAATGTAATATAATATTGTATTATTTCATTATATTAGTTATTAAACTCATTTTCGATATTGTTTTCATTATTATTATGTATTGAATTGAATTGTATTATTATTAGACTTACTATATCGCGCTCTTCCATCTTAATTATTAATAGGGTGATATAAACATTATTATTGTGATTCTTTATTTCATTAATTTATTTATTATTAATGTGCAAGTTATAAACCCGGACAAAATTTCTATTAATTGATTATTATTATTTTTATTTATTATTATTATTTATTATTTATTTGCATATTGAATCTTATGTTATTAATCTTACTAATATTTTATCTGCTTATGTTTTTCCCTCTAAATATAATCTAGCCAGTATAATTTCACATTTTTAGAAAGCTTGTGGGATAATTCTCAATTATATATATTCATAAATAGAATAAGTCTCAAATTATTTATTAAATTATTATCTTATTTATTTGTAGTATATATTGTTATTATTATTATTATTATTATTCTGATTATTATTATTATTAGTGTATTTATTATTATGTATTAACTACTAGGTATCGCTTTTATTCTATGTGCTTATTAATTTTTATTGTTTACCGCTTTCATTATTTTACGTGATTATAAACGCCAGCAAGGTCTTGTTCTGTTGTATAAGCGTTTCTTGGGAATTGATAGAGGTTTTAACCCCTTAATTTCCCTGACTCATTTATTATTATCCCTCATTAACCCTTCTTAATCTAGTACCAATTTACCTAGCTTTCCTGCGTCTTTCTAATATATTAGTAGGCCGATCATATTTGTATACAATTATCATATTATGTGCTTAATATAATTTTAATTATTATTATTATTATTATTATTATTCTTGTTTGTACTAACCATTCATTATAAAAATATGTGAAATATATTATATTATTTATTTTATTATTATATTATTGATATTATTATTTATTTATTATTAATTTTTTAATAATAACTTTATTAAATTTTGTTTTATTACTGTAATACACATATTTAATATAATTTTCTTTTTAAATATATTTAATTAATCTAAAAGCATAAGTTCTGATAATATCTAAATAAATAAGTTTTGTAAATAATTTATGGATTATCAAAAAATGTAAATACATATATATTATAAATTTAAAATAATAACTTAAATAATAAATAATATATATATTATGTAACAACTAATTTGAAACAAAATTATAATTATAAAATTATTATTATGATTATGATAAATAATGATTAAAAATAGGAATTAAATTATTATTATATTACAATAATATTTTCAAATCACAGGTTATTACTTATTTGATTATTAATCATGTTGAAAAATATGTTATTATGTCTATTATCTCCTCATATATTATTATGTGCATAACTGTTTTATTGATTATAATGTTTAGTCATTAATACATGTCTTAGTGATATCTCTATTGAAATTAGCTCAGTTATATATATGTGATCTATAGATTATATTGTATACGTGCCACTCCTCTCTCCGTGTTATTATAATTGTCCTCTAGTACTTACTTAGTTATATTAAATGTATATATATTATTATTATTATTATTATTATTATTATTATATAGTTATGTTTTATTTGTGTGTGTATGTGGGATGTGTGTGTGTGGTGATGTTGTGATTTAGTGTGAGTGTTTAGTCTCAGTTAGAGTTGTGTTGACTAGTGTTCTACAATCGCTTTTATATTATTATTATTATTATTATATTATTCTTATTTTATTATTTATTATATATATATTATCATTAATTTATGAAATATTAAGACTACTATCGCTTTCATTTATTGTTGTTATATATTTATTATTGTTATTATTTGTTCATTATTATTTATATATATATTGTGTTATTGTATATATTATATTATTATTTTATTGTGCATTATTATTAGTTTATTATTATTATTATTGACTGTAGTGTTATGCTGTGTGATCCGTCGTGTGTTTGTGATTTGATGTGATTGAGTTTGATGTGTATGTGTGTTGAGTTGTTGTTGTATTATATTATATTATTATGTGTTGTTTAGTATTAATTATTATTATTATATTATTATTTATTACTTATTATATATTGCTATTATTACTATTCTTCTTATTATTATTATTACCGCTCTTCATTATTATTACTATTATAATACGGTCCAGCATAGTTGGTTGGTTTGCTGTGTTAACGTTCCGGATTAAGGGGCTGTTAAGTGCTGCTTCTCGCCTGTTGTCGTGGAACTCAGAAATTAAATCACCTGGTCTCGTCTGCTCTTGTGGTGCCCCTCGCTCTCGGATAATGGTTGACTCCGCCTGTGTGTGTCGCTGATTGGTGCGCTCGAATAGTTGTGCTTTTTGCGCTCTGTGTGTTGGCGCCTTGCTGCCTGACCTCGTGTTGTTCGTGATTCAAGTCTGGAATTGTGGAAGGCTCGATTTTTGCTGTGTGATGTGTCCTCCATGATCTTCTCTCTTTCGTTAGCCAATTCTGTAAAAATTATTCGCAAACTTATTTTAGGTTCTTGAGTGGTGACTTAGTTAATATTCAGACTGGTTCAGATATTCGCAATAGAGTTCAATAAATTCATTTTCACGAATGTTATTGTCACCTTGTTTGCCTCTTTTTTTTATAGGTTTGTGATCAGTCCACTGTTGTCTCGTACATGGATATTTGGACTGCTCCTATTGGCAATTAAGTAAGGCATGTGTGATTGTGTGTGCGATAGACTGTTGTTGACGCCGAGCAGCTGTCTTTAACCAACTGTGGTAGTGCCGACTCCACCTCAGTGATATGGTACTATAAAGAGCGAAAACCTTCGTTTGATCATTTTCCTCTCCCATTAGAGCACTGGCTATTGTGAGCTCGCTCACCTTTGTGTACAATAGTAACTCAGTTTTTTCATTGGTAGATGAAGTATGATCAGTGGGGTGGCGCTACCATCGCCGCTTTTAGCTTCCTTCGTTATAATGGTTGTCGGTGCGCTCTGGTCTTCCCACCCCCAGGAAAATTCTTTTTCGAGGGGATGGGCGGGTTTCCCCTTGTGCTTAAGTATAGCTTTGCTGGTTGTAGGATGTGTGGTGTCGTGTGGTGATGGCATATAATGAGCTGGTGCCTCGCCGGCTATATTAATCGGGCAGGAAGTGTTATACAGACCGTAGAAATGTCTAAGTTGGTTTTACAAGTTGTGGCTTTGCCAACTCACCGACTGCATCGATCTTGTGTGCTCTTTTTGCTAGGTGTGTGTGCCTAACCTCCTTCTCGCTAATGTTGAAACGCCTAAAAAATCTATTTCTCCGACTGCAACAGACATTTTTTTTGAGGTTCAGATAAGTTTTTCAGTGTGTGATTACTTTTAATCTCGTCTAAAACCTTTTCCAACATTCAACATGCTCTTCAAGAGTCGAACTGCAATCAGTAGTCATCTAAGCTAAACAAAAACATTGCTCGTTTAAATCGCTCCGAGAAAATTCGAACCATGAGGCGCTGAAAGGCAACATAGGATAAACATTTTGTGTCCTTGGTATTAAATAATTGAAAAAACCTATAGTTACCGAAGGTGGATAAGGTTGTGAATAGTGAAATATTTCCTTGTCTCCTCGTCGCTGGTGTAGTCGGTGGCACGTTTATAGTTAAGCCATGCCTTAGATCAAGTTGTCGTTAACACTTGGCAATTGTTGTGTGTGGCTCGTGTTATGTGAGTGGTGCAAATGTGGTGATGATGTTGTGTGTGTTGTTAATCTTTGGCATAGTTAAAATTGGTCAGAGGTGGATCTTCTGGTTTTAATAACCGCAGTGTGTGTGTGTGTGGTTGTCTGTATTTAATATGCAGATAGATGGATAGATCGTCTGCCATCCGATACTGTTTGTGCGATAAGAAACTAGCCGGAAACCCCAATCCGCTTTTCCCCCGCGAAATGACCCCGAATTTATGTGTGAACTTATTGATTTCCTCCTTGTCTCCCTCAAAAAGATGGTGGGGCTATGCTCCTACTCCTCAGTTGTATTGGTAAGTCACTGACCTCCACATGATACCGGATAATTTTCCGCCAACTCGCATAAAATTCCTTCTCTTTATAGATGTGATAGGTGTGGTGTAGATGTCCTGCTCGCTCGTTCTTGCCCCTTCCCCCTCATCAATAGTGGGCAATCTTCATAGCCTCCGCTGTCGCTGTGCTCGCTGATAGTAGGTGGACGCTCGAAATTTGGTGACTCGCCCCTCTCCCCCTCTCGCTCCTCGTATTAGTTAGCGCGTTTGTGTAACTATGGGTTGCTTGATGAATACATACGTGAATAGCAAAGTACGTTGGATATATTCTCTCAACAGTGCTGTGAATCTAAAATTAAAGCTCTCGAATGGAATGAGGAGTAGGCTACCTATAATAATTAATTTATATTAATTAATCATTCTATCTCACATATATACAATCCTATGTAAATAATGATACACTCCAATAAGCTAATCATATAGTAGATGAACTGATACAATTCTTTTACATATACTAGATTTTATAGGTGCTTTCAATAAAGGGAAAGAAGATATATATACATGATAAGTTGGTAAGGACAAAGTTTATGCTTATTTCAAATAATCTTGGTCGATATTTAACACCTTCCATTCTATTACGCATAGCTCAAAAGAGCTTAGTCGTATAGGTTTAAAGAAAGTCACAACGAGGTTTATCTAATCTGCAAAAGGAAGTACCTCAGTACACATTTGTTAACTATGCTTAGAATAAAAGTGTCAAAAAAGATATAAGTACATGACTTAATGAGTCATTCCTCGAATTTATCTTCAGAGTATGCTGTCCGTGATGGAATTACTTACGTATCTCCTACTCAGTAATAGCTCCAAATAATAATCAAGTTCATCGTGTGGATAATGTTAATCAATTGAGAGTCAAATAGTGGAACCCGTGTTTTTTGAGAAAAGGCATGGCCGCTAACAAGGGGATACGTTAAATTAATATGGTTCTTAGACAGCATCGGGTCGAGAGCAACTATATCGTCAACTTAACCAACTGTTCTATTGTTGTTTCGTTAACCCCCAGAGCTCATGGTGTTACTCTCAATTTATAAGTAGAATACTGGATACCGCTCGTTCCTATTTCGGCGTGCATTTGTGTATGGGCACTCTAGCTCGATGGAAATTACTGGAAGTAGTGAATAATCCCCTATCACATAATATATAATAATTTCAAGATAAGACTAGACTCAATAATATGGTTGAGGCATACATTATCCACATAGATTCATATATTATAAAATATAAAGAATAATAATCTAAATTGGTAAATAATTTTTTCAATTAGAACAAACTCATAAATAATTATTAATTTAATGATTACTCTCATTAATGTGCAGGTCCTTATGTGTGTGCTTGGAAAGATTTAGACGCAACGATTGTTTATGGTCGAATTGCCAGAAACTTATATCTGTCTGGACCTAGTCTGGTCTGGTGTAAACGTCAAAGAACTACTATTTATAGTGCTATCCCTCTAGTTGACAATAGTGGTACTATTATAGAATTTATTAGTCTAGATAAGCCTATGGCCCACTTGATGAGTCTTACATTGTGTTGAGTTGAAGATTAATTACAACATTCCTTATCCCTCTTAAATTCTTAATGGTATAATGTGAGCTAAATTCTAACATTTTTACATCGATTGTTGAGATATGTTTGAAAAATTGTGTTGTCACGTCTCTCTCCACTCTTAATCTCTTGAATACTGTAGTGTTGAATTGCTGCTACTCATTTCATTATATTACTTTTAACTACAACATTGACATGCTTCAATTAAGCAACAATTCTAATTTCTGGATCGCCATATCTCAACTCCAGCATAGCTCCTCACCCACAATGTACTAATGACGAACAGCAACAGACAACAACACACACAACATGCGGACTCGGGGGAAACAGGCGTTGACTAGGCACACAACGCAAAAATATCGTGGGAGGACAGCGACTTCAGTTCACTCGGACCATTGAGAATTCTCAAACAACTATAATTATTAAGAATTTAACAAAAAACTCCGATATATTTGCCCATCACTATGGCTATGTCATTACACATAAGCAATCATCTGCATAACCATAAAAATTTCCCCCAACAACAATTAATCACTTTAATAATTTACTGCAATAAGTTATATATATTATTATTTTCCTCTTTTATAGTGTTAAAATTGACATTTTATCTACTCTCCATTCATTTTATATATTATGTATTTCTATGTGCATTGAGTTGTACATACTATTAATCAGCGTATGGTCAGAAGTGGACTGCTACTCCTACCGTCACTCTCTAGTGATAATCCCTTTGAGCTTGTGAGGTGAGTGGAAGAGGGTTGAGGCTCTGACCTAGGAGAGGCCGCCCCGCCTCTATGGCTGGATCATTTTTACAAGTTAGATGGTATTCTAATTTGCCACTATATAAATTCTCTGAATTATTACTTGATTTAATCGTGCTAATTTATTTATTCCCCATTCTAGGGTATGGTAAAAATAAATTGGCAAATTTTTAAGTTATTAAGTTATAAAACTCAATATACAAGAAACCCAATACATTCACTGCTGGTTTTTTAGTAAAAATTTCAATCAATTTAATTTTAATAATTTATTGTTAAACCCAAAACAAAATTAATAGTTTATAATAGTTTTTTTCTCGCTCGTTATGTCTATTAACAAAAAAGTACCATGAACTTATATATGGAGCTTGTGTAATCTAATTAGTTATACTATAGATCTCATGTAGCAAATATGTGCCCCTATCGTAGGTAGGAGGGTTATCGAGTGATGGACTATGTTTGATATTAACTGATTTACTGCCTTTATTACAATTTAAATTAATAGAGTTTTCAGCGCGTATATAGTTTAAATAGACATAAACTATAATTTATATCAAAACAAATATGACTTGTATCTATTTAGTAATTCAGATGTAGTCTATCCATATAGCGAAATTCATACGCGTGATAATAGAATATTATGTGATAGTTATTGATAATAGATGTCTGTTGGTTGGAGTTCTGGATCAGTATTTGATATATTATTAACTCTTGATTTTAATTTGCATGTTTAATAGTTGCAAATATATACATAATAATTAATGTTTAAATACTAAATAATAGTAGAACATATGGATACTTCTAATTTAGTATATCAAGTAAATTTTCATCCGGTGTAAAATGATTAAGTGTAAGTATGAGCTGTGACCTAGAGTGCCTGCGCCTCATTAGATATATTGTAGATTTACTGCTTTAGGGCTTATTATGTTCAAATCCAATAATTACAAAGATAATAGAAAATTATGGACTCTCGCAAGAATTTAGATCAATAGAGTCAATAGATCATAGATCATGGAAGTGTAGGAGGGTGGTTGGGGAGCACGCGCGTGCACCAGGATTTACGAAAAGTTTTACTTACAGAAGCACCATTATTCCCCCACATATTTACCCCTTTCCTTGGCCAGGGAATCGACTCACAGGCCAGCCCCTCCTATTTCCTGCTTTGAAATGTTTGAAGTTCTGTGCCCAAAATTAAAATAATAAAAAGATAAAATTGAGGGAAAGAGGCAAGGGAGATTGCCGCGGGGTTTGTGAAATTAAGGTAAAACATTGGCACAATATAGAGAAACCCTCACATTTAAATGATATATATGCAGAAAATTTTCTATGGAACCATACAACGTCCCTTCAGGTGCTTGGTCCCAGCTGCAACAGATATATCATATGTTGATCAGATTATGAAGTTTCTTCCTCTTGAACCTCGATCATTGGTTGAAAGTGGGGGAATTTTTTGAATCTAGACACAGCGTAAATCTTCGCGAGTTATCTATATACCGCTCTTGGCGAGTGACCTCAATTTCTTCAGCCGACTTCCTCTGAGTAAGATTAATTTAGCCAATATAATTTCTCTCTCTTACGCGCGAAGAAGGAACTCTCTGTTATGGCCTTAGGTGACTTCCTCTATACACACTGGTCGCGATCTGCCCATTCAAAGGTTGCAGAATCGGTTCATCCACCTTCGGGGGGTTGGTAAAGCACCGCTTTGATGAGGAAAAAAACTATAATATAAAATAGTCGTCAGCGATTTCTATTAATTCTTAAAATCATGGTTACATTCTCTTTGTCATGAGCGGAGATCTGTAATTTGCTGAATGAATTCGTATCAAGAGAGAAAGAAGATATACTCTAATAAATATATTAGCATCGATATACACCCTATTTGTAATGTTGAGTAGAATGTGCTCAAGAATTATTAATATTCTAACTACAAAGTCGGATGGAAGCTCTCCCTCCCTCCTCATTCCAGATCGAAAGACTTCTTCTATCTGCGTCCTCAGTGATGGCGCACGTAGGAGGTTACTGACATAATTAAACCATTTCTAATTAGACTAATAAACTGGGACGCTCGCAATGATAGGGATAAAGAACGCCTCTTGAATCATTGCTTAAAAAAATCTAGGAGAGTACATGGAGCATACAAAAGGAACCACTAAAAAACTCAGGATCAGTGAATACATTAAGGTTAAAGATTCCCAATGGTCCGAATCATAGAGAGAGTCGATCCAATGTCAAGGGCCAACGAATAATGCATCAAAATCGTTTGAAGTGGGGAAGATGGCCAAATTTGAAAGGGGAAGAGACTCTTCTTCCTTTTTTTCTCCCCAGAAATAAGAAGGAAGTGGGGAGAGAAAGAAGATAATTATGCTTCAAATGGCTCTTCTTGAGCCATACGAATATTCCAGACTTACCGTTTCGTATTGTACCGAATCACCTTCTTTCAATAACCCCTTCAGATACAGGAAAAGTGCTACTTCTGGAAAAGAGTGTCACAAACATACCACTACAGTCCGAAATTAATCCCATAGCCAAGTGAGCATACTATGGAGGTATTAGAACCATTGGAGTGAACATATCCTTTTTTGACTGACATATATTAAGCTGTTTTTTTTCTCTTATATTTTTTTTGCTTTTGTTAGGGGGAAAGAGTTTATTGACACTCTATTGCGACAGTTTCTTATTTTCACTGCTTTATTTTTTACTGGGAGTTTAGAAACTAGTTTTTATTATATATTTTATTTTATATGTATATGTGTTGTGTTTGTTTATGTGTTTGATAGATGAAAACTGAGGAAAATAGTCAACAGACAAACATTTATTGGATTGAAATTATGATTATATGTGTGTTTTGTTTTCACTTCACGTTTGTATATTAGCAGATGTTTGTTTATTCGTGGTCACTCTGGGGTCACCATTCATTTGTAACTAAAAGGGTCATCACTAATTATGAACAGTGGAAATAACAAAGATATTTAAATGACCTTCTTTATCTTTTATTTATCTTGTGAGAATTAAAATTTATTTAAGTAATTAATTCTTTAAAGATTATATTCAAAAGATATATTTAATAGTAAATGTTAAGCAAATTCTATATAACATTAAGAGAAGTCTATTTAAGTTTCGCATAAATAATGAGAAATACTATATTCAAATATAATGTGACTCACTAAAGATATATTATTTTATCTCATTTAATTTAGTTCATTTAATTAAAGCACCTCTCGCTTCACCATATATATACAACAATATTTCTAAAAACTCGTATACCAATAATATCCAAATCAATAATAATCTTCCGGTTTTTTAACACTGCCACTTCTGACATGAACATCTCTCATCAATTATTTTTATTCTGTTATAATGTGTTTCACCATATACGAGTTTATCTTTCCAAAAGAGAGAGAGCGAACACCCAATCGTAGCAGCATTCACAGCAGACTCAAACTTATTACAATAATGAGTCGTTGAGAGACTTTTAATCCTATACAATAAAAATAAATAATTAAAATTGACAAGAACATATACAGGAGAAACCCCTTTTTTGAAAGCAGTCAAGTTACAGGACCTGTATTAGACACGTGTACAGAGCTATTTACAGAGAGAGTGTACATAATTATTGTTGAGAAGCAAGGAATCTGCTCGCTCACAATTATATTATATTATATATATTAATAAAATAATATAAAATAAATATCAATATATATATATAATAATCTAATAAAAAATAAATATTAAATAAAAAATATATATATATAAATTATTATTATATATATATTATATTAATAATATATAATATAAATATTAATAATATATTATATAATAATATATATATATATAACTGTGTTATCTTGAAAAAAAAAATGAAAGAGAATAAATAAATTCAATATAAGTGATATGTTTACTACAATCGACATCCTCATTACAAAAAAATCACTGATAATTACTATTACATTCAAAGCTATGCATTAATTCATTTGTGAATATCCATTTCCCTTCAGAAATGCGCAACACAAAGAGAAATTTAAACACAAGCTGTTCATAACATGCTTCCTGAACTTCACCTAAAAGTTGTTGTATATTCGCCTCCAATGAAGACCACTTCAACCATGCTGAAGACTAGGAACAAAAATTGCATATATTATCATCTTAATTTGGTGTTTAATAGCTTCGCCTATTATAGATAATGCTTTGCACCGTACACAGGTGTCCAAAAAAATAAATTAATATTTATAATTGACTAAAATAAATCTAGTCTTAGAACGACGGTGTCAGATTATTCTATTTGATTTATAATTTTTTTTTTAAGAAAAAAAATCAATTTTTGATTTTTTCAGATCATCGCTATGACTCAAAATATATTTGAAAAGAATAATTTTATATAATTTGAAATCTAATATTAAATTCTTATTAAGTGATTTAAAAATATTACATTCTAAAATACGACTCAGGCATAACTGGTGACTCTCTGGTCTGATTATAAAGTAATAAAAATAAAAATAGCTAGAGAGATAGTAGAAAATATAATCTCACGAAATAAACTAAATATTAGTATATTATTTAACATCGTGTTCTGATAAATAACGCGAAAATAGCTCATAGCGTGAGGAATAATTATGTCTTTACTCCTATAGCGTAGTAAGAGAGCTATAGACTGCTTACAGATTAAGATCACTTAGGAGCCAAAGTAAGAGAATTAGATTTTGCGACATATGAGCGACGATACGGAATACAGCTACCATGACCTCTCATTCTATGGTTCTCGCTGAATCGAAATAGGTTAAAAAAATATCATTATATTCAGAAACCACATCAGCAAGGCGACTTTAATTTCCAACGCCGAGCAACACCCTTTTTGCAAGGAAAGAGGTAACGAACCGAGTAATATAGAAAGGGCGGAGATCACTCCAATTAATCCGCATAAACAATCAATCAATTGAAGAAAAAAAAAAAAACGAACCAAAATTCATTCCAAAAATTCATCTTTTTTAAACGAAGAGAAGATAAATTCACGAAGCTAATTTTAAAAAACGTGACCCTAAATCAAATCGCTAATAATATTTCAAACTTTACATTCAGACAGAATGTTGAAAACAACTCGATTAGAGTAGTGACAAACAATAATAATAAAACAAAACTCTTTACTCATCAAAATTGTCAACAAAGATCAAGAAAAATGCAAACGGCGAAAGAAAATAAAGAACTAAAAAATAATCGTTCATCAACATCCGATCACTTAAAACCGTCGATTATCGACGAGAATAATTACGATAAAAGCGCGGTGAACTACTACAGTGATGAACAAATCACATTAGCTATCGTTTTTATATTTTTCATTTGTTTAGGTTTAAATATAATTTTGCTCGGGAGATGTTATAGGATATAAATATAATGAAATGTAAAAATTTGAATAAAGTCAATTTTTATCAAAAGTATTTTTTTGGTTATTCATTCATTTCTTTCTTCACACCACCACCCTCACGCGCTCTGACATTAACTTAAGACATCCATCTACTAACATCAATTTATCAACCACAGCCGCTCCAAAGAGAAGCTATGAAACCATTATTAGATTTCGATATTAAATTTGGTGAAACTTCTGGCGCGCTTGGCGTCACAAGACCCATGGGTTGGCGAAGAGCAAGACTTTGTCGACTCGGGCGTTTAAAATCGTTATTTTTAATATTCGTTTTCCCTGTCATTTTTCCTACGACGACAAAATCAACCACCGCCGCGGCTTTGGAAATGGTTCACGAGCTAGCTCCAAATTTGGTCGTCAATTCGGGTGACTTAGCATCGCAAAGTTTCTACGGCAGCAGAAATCGCGTCGATTATTTTCAACTTTTGCGAAGGGACGGGGACTCCCTTCTCATCGGAGCGAGAAACTACATCTACAACGTAAGCATCATCGATAATGTCAGAGCTTTTAAGCGGAAGAATTGAATGGATTTCGAAGAAATCGGATAGCGACTCGTGCTTTGAGAAAGGCAAACCCGAAATTGAATGTCATAATTACTTTCGACTGTTCGCGAAAACACCCGAGGGAGGGTTTTTCGTTTGTGGCACCAACGCCTATAAGCCGGCCTGCAGAAAATATTCGACGAGTGGGGACGGGAAACTGGCGTACGTGGAACGTTCAGGCGTCGGAAGATGCCCCTTCAGCCCGAAACATAACTCGACTTTCGTTTTCGCGGACGGTCACCTCTACTCGGGGACAGTCAGTGATTTTCAAGGGATGATCCCAATGATATTCAGAGACCCCCTAAAAACCGATTCGAAAGATTACCATCAGCTTAATTTTCCAGATTTCGTTCACTCCTTCGAATACGGGGACTACGTCTTTTTCTTTTTTCGTGAAACGGCTATCGAATACATGAACTGCGGCAAAATAGTTTACTCTCGCGTAGCAAGAGTTTGTAAGTCCGACCGAGGAAATCGGCGCCACCGCTTCCAAGAGGTTTTAACCTGGACGACGTTTTTGAAAAGTAGACTCAAATGTTCATCGCCGGGACAATACCCTTTCTACTTCGATGAAATACAATCCGTCAGCGACGTAATTTCGGGCGCTAACGGCGGCCACGGCAACGGCTACGATGATGAGGCGATATACGCTATTTTTACGACACCTCCTAACTCTATCCCGGGGTCGGCGGTTTGTTCTTTTTCGATGAGGCACATTCTCGATACCTTCGACGGTCCTTTCAAGGAGAAAAAAGGTCTCGACTCGAACTGGAAAACCGTTCCTTATAGTGGGGTTCCCGAGCCTCGTCCAGGCGTCTGCGTGAATGACAGCCGAGACCTTCCCCAAGAAAATATCGATTTTATTCGCTCTCATCCTCTCATGGATGGGCTCGTCTCTCCATTCCACGGAAGACCGTTGATTATGAAAGCCTCGTTCGAGTATAAATTCACAAAACTTACCGTCGATCCTCGAGTGCCGGTGTACCCGGGCGCCTTTGTTGACGTCGTATTTGTCGCGACCGACAATGGAAAAGTGTTGATGGTTATTAACGCGCCTTCTGAAGAGAAGGAAGGGCGCGTCAGTCCAATAATCGTCGAAGAAATTCGTTTATTCGAAACCCCAGTATCGATAAATAAACTTCTGGTAGCGAAACGGTCTGACGGTGGAGACCCAAAGTTGATCGTTATAGCCGACACCGAAGTGAAATCGATACCTTTGCATAGATGCGGCAAAGCCACCTCTTGCCGAGCGTGCGTAGCGTCGCAAAACCCTTATTGTGCATGGTTTCCGGCCCGTGGCATTTGCGATTCAACGCGGAACGGTCAAAACCAAACTTTCTTTCAGAACGTGTCTTCGGGATATCACCGGATGTGCCACGACTATATCGGACCCACAACACCCGCCATCCTTCTAAGAAGTTTAACAACCAAAAACCCAATATCACCGTGGTATTCAAATCACGTCTCGACCGCGAGTGAGGTGGTTGGTGGCGGCGCGTCTCTTGGATGTCCTTTATTGAATTTAGCGTTAAAAACGCTCGTTTTAGCCCTGGTAACCTCTTGGATCGGTTACGATTTCACTTCAATTCGTTGCTCGCACAAGATAAAATGAACGTCTTACAATCGACTCGAAAATGGATTTAAAAGTATTATTAAAATAATAAACAGTAATATATATTTTATTATTAAGAGATATGTTTATATTAGTATGTAAATAAATTTATAATGTTACAAATATATCTTTAATTATTTAATGAAAAATCGAGTATTTTCTATCAAATTCATGCCCCGTTCTTGATTGATTTTACTTTCTTCTTCAATGAAATATTTTATCACATCTTCGCGACTGGGGGTTTTGTAATACAGCAATTCCTTTTCAAAAATAACCATTTCTAAATGCGTTGTCAACAAAAATATTTGAGGCATATCTTTGTAATTTTCATATACCGCGTCTACGATATTCCTAAATATGCTTTTATTAAAATTTCTGTCGGCATCACCAAGGAAAGGAGAAGATAATAACGTTTCACTCGAGGATCTTAATACAAAATTGAGTGAAGTTATTCTCAACGAATCGATAGAATAATTTGTGCACATTAGCTCGGACAATTTTTTTTTCTTAACTTTGTCAATTTTATCGAGTGGTGTTTTGCGTGCGGCCTCTTTGTAGTCATAAACTAACGGGTTTGTTAGTGGATATTTTAATTCCGGTTCTTTAGACTTAATAGCTACACATTCATGACTTTTAATTCTTTTACCAGGATTGTTTTCGCCACCGGGTATTTCGAACCCCCCGTGGGTGACGTAATCCTGAATAATTAAATTTTTAACGACATTTTCAAAAAAAGGCATTTCACTTTCTGTGAAACAAATTTCGTTTAGATCAAAATTAAAGTGCTTCTTTAAAAGGTAAATTGCCGATAGAGCCAGGTCGCCCAAATTATTAAACTGATAATAATTAGATTCTATTTTTTCTAAAGTAAAGAGATTATTAAGGGGTGAATTGTTTAGCCATTTTATAAAATTATTATTTTCCACCTCCTTTTCTTCTTTGCCATCTTTATTTTCTCGAATCTCACTTTTCACATATAATTCTCCACGGTCGTGAAAATGCGATTCAAAAAAATTTTCACAATCGGCATTCTTATCGTCCATTGAACTTGTAAACTCTTTTTGAAATAATTATGTTTTATAAAATAGAGAATAATGGTTTCAATTTTGTAGTATTCATGAATAACCTCGTTTACATTTTTCAAAAATATGTCTTTCAATAAAATGGTTTTTGGTGAAGGTGGTAATTTTTGAGTAAGCGGTCCAAATTTAAATTTAGCTTCTAGGTTTTTCACACATAAGATATTCAAGAATGGGTTTATTATCGTTTGTTGAATTCCCAAGAGATGTAGCACTATGGATGGAAGCCCCATGACGTGTGGGATGCTGATATCCGGATTAGTATCATTAGATGAAATACCCAAGATTAAATTGATGATATCGCTGTAAGTTAGTTTTTTTATCCTTTGCCATGAAAAACCGTACACGAGACTTATATATAGTAGAATTGTGGTTAGGCACTGTTCGCGTATAGATTTTTCAGCAGATTTATTTTTTTCTTTATCAGTCTCCTCGGACGTCACTAGTTCCATTTCAGCACTTTTCATAGATCTGGATAACGTTTTCAAAACGCCGAGAATGGAGGAACAGGCAATGAGATGTGACGGTCGCGAATACTCGTTAAAATGCAAATTCATTTCGATGTTTAGGCTGAGTGGTCTTTTTTTCCTACGGTGGTTGAACTGATTCGTTTCTCTAGAAAACCACGCATCGTAAAGAAAACGATGAATGTTCGTCATGCTCAAATAGTTTATTAAAAACGTTTTAATCATTTGTAATTCATCAATGTAGGTAGTGGGCGTGACGTAAAATATTCGCATAAAAAAATACAATTTTAGTGTCAAGTAGTTCGTTGGCGTGGCGGAAAAAAGTTTCTCATTATTATTTCGGTTTGAATCGTCATTTGCGATATATAGAAGAGCATTGTAATATACCAAAGATAACAGACGCGGAGAATATTTTGCTCTCATTGTCATTTCCCCATCCGAAAATTTATTTCTAAAGTTAAATATATTTTCGAAATTGGTCTTCTGCAAAAATGTTCAATTTTGTTTATTAAACCTAAACCAGACACTATTCTTCCCTTCTTCTCTTTATATTTAAAACGGCTAATAAAATCTCATCGAAAAAACTTATTATAGTGATGGAAATATTAGCTTTAGCAGAAATTGATTACGTTTTCTTCGCTCGCTTCATTATTAACAACTTCATGCAAATTCAAAAATTCTTCATTTTGAATGGTAGTACGTTTATTCCCGAATTTTGTAATTTAACGATGTAAACAATAACATCTGTCTAGAATCAATTAGAAAATGTTTTAAAAATTTTCTGGTTTTCCCATATAATTCTTTTGAATCATGAATGTTCTCTCTCTAGAATCTACTTTTTTGTCCCTCGTTTTACTTTATTGTTATAAATCTCTGAAAATGAGACCCTCGTTAATTTATATTGCATTATTGTTTTCGTAAGAATTCTCCCTAATACCATCTTCCATAAAAATAAGGCAGGGCTTTTCTTGCTGTTATTCATGTTT
This sequence comes from Trachelipus rathkii, assembly GCA_015478945.1. Lineage (NCBI taxonomy): Eukaryota > Metazoa > Arthropoda > Malacostraca > Isopoda > Trachelipodidae > Trachelipus > Trachelipus rathkii. The sequence goes on along the minus strand of JABUQX010113156.1, from coordinate 32,540 downwards.
TGTTAATACTTGAATATCTTTTTTCAAAAGAGTGTGACATTTATCGAACGAGAGAGCCTATAAATTTCCGTTGAAATTATTTTCTTATCGTAGGTAATATTGATAATTATTAAGGGTGCTTCGAAGTAAGTCTAATGTTTTCAGCTTAGGATGTTCGTAGGGTTGATTCAATGCCATAGTGAGTGAACAACTGCGAAATAAAAATTTGAAATATGTAACTGCAGGAAAGGATAAATTAAATTTAAATTTTCATAAAAAGATTTATTATCATTCTTTTCAATTTTTATTTTTTATTTTAATATATTTCATTTATGAAACAAATATATATAAAAGAGCAGAAACTTATTATTTCTTTATCATTTAAAACGACTTACAATGAAAATTTATGGATTACGTTACGTTCGACAGAAATAAACCTTCGCGTAAATAATTTGTTATGACCGTTAGTCCGATATTTATAATTTCGGACAAATAGCTAAGTTTCCCTTTTTTTATCCTTCATTCGTAAAAGGAGAGGGCGATAGATAATACGATTCCAGCAGACGCATTTTAAATAAAAATTAGTGAGAGGTATTAACGTTGACAGAATTTATGCTTGAAAACTATCTCGTATGCCAAAAAATCTAATTTTCACGTTCTGCCTATCGATTTAAAATTAAGGTGAATTGAGCCTTACTTGCAAATTTAGGTGAATTGAGCTCTTAAATGCGAAATCTTATGTGGAATGAGCTTAAACTGGCGACTGAGAAAAGATTCGATTTCCTCTCCTTCAAAAAAAATTTTCAGTTCGCATTCGAAATATATATTGTGACATGAGCGGTTAAATTGCGAAGTAGTGAATTGAGCTATAATTGCGAAAAATTAGGAGATAGGCCTTAAATGCGACGAAATAGTGACATAGCCTTTAATTGCGAACTGAAACGGTGATCGATTTTCTCTCTCGAAACAACTTTTTCAGTTCGCCACATTTCATTGAATTAGTGAATGAGCCTAACTTTTCAAAAATTAGTGAATGAGCCTTAAGAGAAATTAGTGAATGAGCTTAAATTTGCGAACTGAAAAGGATCGGATTTTCGTACATATATCATTATATTTTAGTATACATTCAATATAGCGCCGTTTCATCAGATACTAGTCCGAATTTCTTCATTAAAGGACAATGATGCTCAATGTAAAAAGAAATTGCGAAAACTCTAAGACATATACGTCAAAGATCTACCGCCGAATACTTCACAATGTTGTTCTGTGTCTTATGTGAACATGTGTGTCTGTGTCTCAGTGGAAAAACGCGCTTTTTCCACTTTCCGAGCAATTTACTCGAATTATGCCTTAAGTGTAAATGAGCACTCATATATAAATACATTGGATTATGTATTGAATTCTTTTAGATACATATTTATACATAATCATTTACCTATTTTAAAATTGTACTACTGAGTAATAAAGTGAGATACTATAATTTTTCCCTTCTACCTCTAAATAAATAAAAATTTATCAGTTTACGTCAATATATCGTAAATTTTAATTATATATTACGTTGATTTATCTATAATTAGGAATAGTATAAATATAGCGAAATTTAGTGAATGTGCCCCTATTAATAATATACTGTCAAAACTTAGAAAAGGTTAGATTCCGATTTTCACTCTTCTCCCGTAAATAACTTTATTCCCAGTTTGAATCTTCCCTGACTAAAATTTAGGTGAATGAGCCCTTAACCTTGACCTAAAAAATTTAGTGAAATGAGTCACCCTTTACCCCCATGAGGATAATTTAATTGTGAATTGAACCCCCTTATATTGCCCCGACCCTTATAAAAAGTTTGAGGAATGATTTTTACCTCGTGCCGTTTTAAAAAGCCTTTCTATGCACATGTGTGCCAATGTTTGCTCGAGATTATTACCACACACGGATGAATGTGGTTTTAAAAATATAAGTATAGCGAAAGCGAGTATGTACAACGAGTTTGAATATACCTACGAATATTATTATTTTCCCACATGAATAGATAATAATTTATATACCACACTGCAAGATTTAAAGGCCCAAATTATCGATTGTAAAATACGTCTGTTAGCCATGAAACATTGTAAAAATTAGCACCCATTGAAGTAAATAATATATATTGTATATGATGTCCACTAATAACAAAATCACGGAAACCCGATTAAAACGCTTTTATCCCTACCCAAATATCGTTAATTCGGGTCTCATTTGAGCATTGGAAGCCGTATTAATTGCGGAAAGCAACTTTGATACTACCTTTAGTGTTATTATGATTTGTCTATATATGCATCATAAATTAAATAGCCACATATATTATGGAAAATTATTTGCGCTAGGATGTTTGGTTAATATTCATAAAAATTAATTTTTATAAATTAATATTTGAATCATAATCTTAAAAGTATATAAAACTCATAATAATCTTTAAGTTAATTAAATTAAGTCTAATAAGAACAATAAATTATATTTAACTTAGCTAATAAGTTAATAGTAATTAATACTAAGTTACATATATATATAGGTTTTTAACAAAGTAGAGCATTATTAATATAAATTATTAATTACTTTATTATGGAATTTAAATTTTATTTTGATACTTGTTAAATAAAAATTTTATATTCTTACGAGTGGCATCAATTAATATAATAACTGCCATGCAAGAGCCGTGTATTAGTATTAACACATAAAAAAAAATAAAATATATATTTTCTTGTCTATCAACTGCATTATTAAAATAATATATATTAATACTACTATATTATATTATATATTAATATATAATAATATATATAATATTATTATTTAAACCAATCATAAATTTAATCTCCGTAAATTAAATTCTGGATGTAAGTATGCAATAGTTCAGATGTTCTCGAAGATAAATTATGATAATTAGAAATCATTCTACGTTAAAGAATTTTTTTGCACTTGTGTAAAATAAATTTATTGCATGAGTTTTCTAATTAATATAATTGTGTTAGGTTAAATAAAAGTTAGCCTCATTATATATAAATTTGTAGTGATGCTTTTCTATATAATTATTATGATGCTAATGAAAGGATCTTTTTTGATGAAATTTGATGTGTGAGTAGTAACTAATTAATACTAGTATTTTAGCTATAAACATAACTAAATATCACCTCAAATTATCTCTATGATAAAAATAATTGCTTATATTTAATGTCGTTATCAGATTAGTTTGATTTCCAATTTAGTGTTGTATATTTGAATCCATTTATATAAGAATTTTCATATATTTATGATAATTGTGGAAATAGAATTTTTAATACTACGATAAAGATAAGTGTTTAGGAATTTTTTTTAAACTTTTTTCTCATTAGTAGTGTAATTTCAGTATTATTTCCTCACTCACTCGGTTTCCGCTTTTTTTTAAATAATAACTTTTGATTATTATAGTTTAAATTTTATAATTTAGTCCGTTTTTTATTTAAATCCTTTGTTTGTATTTCCCACGTTATAATTTCTTTGTTTCAACCTCCCAATGTGTATAATTGTTAAAATTACATTATAATATTTTATTTATAAATTATTTATAAATAAATATTACTGTTATTATTAATATAATTTTCCTTTTTGTGGTACACTATAAAGAGTTTATAAGATTTATATATATATATATTAATATTAACTAATATATTATTATATATTATAAATAATAAATTATAATATAATACTATTGAGAGATATAATATAAATATATAGTATCTAAATAAAGTGTTTAATAATAATTTAAAAGATAAATTTGTAAATAATAACTATAAGAATGATAAATAACTCCAAATCCCTCAAGGTAATAGATAAAAATTTCACTACTTTACAGATAAATCAGGAGCCCAATATAAAAATAAATAGTTCTCTCTGCCTTTCAACCTCCATGAATGAGCTCTATGCAAAATACTATTGAGAACAATTATTACTAAGGGAATATACTCAATTATTCTGTTATTATTTGACAGAATAAAAATAAATCTTTGGCCTCTCTCTAAAATAAAAACTTGCCTGCTTGCGGCCTTAGATTATTCATTTAGAAGTAGTCTATGTAAGAGTGTAATCCCATTGTTATTATTGATGAAAGATCACAATATACAATATCCTTCAATAAATATTTCTCAAAAACAAATAAAATTATTAAATTATCTACAAAAAATTTCGATGATATGCGCTAGAGATATCTCTGTTAAGAAAGACAATTGCTCATTTAGAAAATCATATATCACGATATATGAAACTCTTTCGACACTTGGTTGAATAAATATACAGGCTTTTTTGATAAATCCTATGGGAAAATAAACATATTTTATGAATAAACTTTTATTAATTTATTAATTGATTATTAAAATTTATTTCTTATTTTTATGAAAATAGATATGTGTATTAAAAGAGGATGCAGACGTCAGGCAGACAGTATATGTCGTGAATATTTATAAAAAAAAGGTACTCGTCACAATTAAGACCAATGCACACACTCACGTAAGAGGAAATTTAACTCTGAATTGGAAGCATAATGAGAAATATTATGTGAAATGATATTTTTCTTAAAATTCTTCATATTTTGGTACATAGTGTCTGTATATTAATAGTTATTATATTTCTTAGGAAAATAAATTTTCAATATTAGATAAATTGATGAAATCGTGTGTCTTTTTAAAAATACTTTTTAAATACTATGACCTAGTATTCGTTTTCCCGTAATTTTTTACCTCCCAGCTTTCCAAAAAAGACTATATGTTAGTGTTAAAATTTTATTCTATTTAGAGGATATTATATTTGTATCACCATAGGTTGAGTTTCAGTAATAGTCAATTTATTACATTAACGTTAATAGGAAACATAGAATGAATTTTCTGAAAATTTGAGTTATTTAGAAAAGTATGTGGACTTTCGGAAGATGAGACAAAGATTGAACCAATATTAGTAAACTTTACAGAAATATAAATTAATATTATAAATTAAATTAATATTATAATATATATACTTATTATATATAAATATTTAATAATAAAATTTCGTATTCCATAACTTTCCTAACATTATACTTATGTATTTCCTCGCCTTTCTTGAAGTACATAATAGTTTGTGAATTATTATTGTCATTTTATTTATTTATTTAGTTTTATTCGATATACTTTTTTTTTAAATTTTTATAAAATATTTGTTGTAAAGTATTTAAAAATTATATTATTGGAATCAATGCACTCCACCATAGCCTACAGCAGTTACGGGAAATGAAGAGCTCTTGAAAATTGTAAATGTATAAGGAACCATTTAACATTTGTTACGTTTATTTCTAGCAACTTTTTCCTATTTTTTTCTTAAATTTTAATTCTGTTTGGTTTAGAATTAATTACACAAGTCTTCGCAAAATTTGATTGAACGCCATAAAAATTTAAAACTTGTCTATCATTTGCATCTAAACGAACTATTTTTTTTTAAACGTGACTAAGATTACAAAATGCGTAAATTACGGTTGATAAAGTACAGTTAGTAATCTAGAATTAGAAGAGAATTATATTATGATTCTTTTTTTAATATTCATTCTCTTTGTAACCCTGATAAATATTCGAGTAATTCCTCTTTGTTAAAGTAAATTATTATGTGAATCCTCCGTATAAAGTATGATATATTTTGTTATCCGATTCTCGTTGCCCTCTGACGTGGGGAATATATTAGTTTAATTATTGAAGTGTTTGTTGACGAAAAAAGTTACTGAAAATAGCGATATGTGCGCGCAAGCCGAGGTAAAAAACCGAGCAGCCAAAAAACTGCCCTCCATGTTGTCTAGAGAAGTGGTTATATGAAGCCCTTCCAAGGAGGAAAGAAAGTGATTAAAGGTCTCATTTCATACTCTCCTCCCATCCTTGCCCTTCCACTAGCTCTGAATGCGTCCGCAATAAATCTTTTCCCGAAAGCCCGGTAGTAGCGACTCACATTTCATCCGACACCTCAGAGAGAACCTGAAAAGGATGAGAGATCCCTCACCTCCTGCCAACAGAGGATAATAACCAACACACAACGATACTTGAATACGTTGTGGGTTATATCCTAAGCCCCGCAGTGGATCAGGATCGAAGGATGTATCCCCCGTCCTACCACTCCCAAGAACCAAATCTCACCTTCCTCGCGATTGAGAGCTATTGAACCTAGCTAAGACCTGCCTTACGTGAAGAGTTAAATGTGAATATTATAAAAATAATAATCTCGGTTTACTTCTTGCGCTTCACAAAATACTTTTAATTGTGTAAAATCTCTCATTACAACCTCTTAAGAAATTATTTCGGTGTTCACTGTGCGTATTGTTAACACTTCACTACCTCAATATTGGAATGTGGTTTACATTTTTATAATTTTAATATTATTTTATATATTATAATTTACTTTTTATTTTTAACATTTATTATGTGTATAGTCATGAAGTAGGCCTTATATGTACGGCTGATTATCAAATATTGTTTAATTTGTTTTTTTTGTGTAAGAATTAAAATTCATTAATGTAGTCAATATTATTATTAGCCATTTTGATATTTTTTTTAATATAATGTTATTAATATGATAATTATAATTTATAAATAAATAAATTAATTTAAATTATTTCGAACTTTTATGAATGTCTGTTGCCACTTAAAATTCATTGTTAGTATCATATACGTAAAAATGATCATTAAAAAAAAAAAAAAAAAACCCAAATCAAAACTGACGGAGCTTCGTAAAACATACAAGAACCTACTATATTTATAATATATATATATATATATATATATATAATATATATATATAGATATATATATATATTATATATATATATATATAATATATAATATATATATAATATATATATTATATATTTCTCCAAAAAGAAGTTTTTCTTGATATCTTTGAGTGTCTTTTGCAACAGGTCGTTCTTCTGCTTGAAAAGATTTACTGATTTACGAAGTGTTTATTTATTTTTTCTTGTTCAGAGAAGACAAAAAAATGAAATCTTAACATTTGTACAAATATTACTCAAAAATACATGTAAACAATAACTCATATATAAATAACAGTTCATTATAGTATAGATCAATCTAAGCTCATATAATATCTCCGTTCAGATCATAGAATCTGCATAATAAATCAATCATGAAGTTTTCTATTCACTCTTAGCTCGCTAGCGCAACTCGCGACTATAATTGTGAAAAACTCTAAAACTTTAACTTACGAGGACACCATCGTAAGGTAATAGGTACGCATGGCGATAGGTATATATATAATAGTTAGTAGAGCTCAATTATCTTACCGAAAATAATAAGAAACTACGTTCACTCTTTGTCTAAAAAACAGGGGTATAATATATTATGTGTTATATTTTGCTATCTATAAGGATGGGTTATAATAAGATATAGCAAAATATAAGAATACTTAGATATTACATTATTTATAATTGATATTCCTAAATATAGTGACATTAAACCAATAATACTCGTTATATCTTTATACGTTTTATTATTTATTATTTCTTTATAATAGGCATTCATACCGATAAATCTGCATAAGACTCTTTTGACATCGAAAAACCATTATAAAATAAACAGGTTAAAATTATTCACATGATTATATTCTAACTATAATAAATTAGTACGTATAAAATCTAGTGCTAAAGTTAGTCATGATTTATAAACTACACATCGCAGGCAGGTGTAAGTATATTGTATACTATCTATATATGTATGTGCTATATACTACACTACATGGTATTATTATAGCTTAATAAAATTTTTATAGTATTAATAAGCTATCAAACTTAATAGACACATAATCACTCGACAACGTATACCCATAATCCAATCTTAAATTCGTAATCACAAGTAGCGTACTGACCGAAGTGTTTGACAATAATTTACTCTGTTTTATGTCGCTCGCTCCAAGATCATGGTAGACGTGTGCAAGGCTAACCCTATATTTTCACTAATAGAGATTTTAAAAAATAATTTTGTGAACTCCGTATCGAACTCTCGAGTGTATATCGGTGTTGGAGTTAGGACTTAGAGAGATAATTTAGATTTACAGTAAATAAAAGGTAATAATAGCAAATATTGAATATTAATTTTATGTTTTCGTAGCGTTTTTTAAATATTTTTATAGGTTAGAATTTTTTTACGGGGCGAGCAGCTTATTTGAGTGCTAACTAATTTGAAGACTCAACAGAAATAGACCGTCTTCTTACAATTGTGATCTCGCTGTCTTTGAAAGAAAGAAATGAGAATATTACATTTAAATTTCTAGGTAGCGAGCAGGAGTGATATGTCTGCGTGGCACGGCTCTCTCGAAACTGTGCTGAGACAAAAAAGTCTGTGATCTATGCTAGATTTTGCCATTCGGCTATCAAAATCGATAGATTATCTGCCACACTTTACTCGTATCGATAATAAATACAAGGACAAAAAACAGTTCGTATCATCTATGCTCTCGTCTACTAGTGAGTGTGCGAATCAAACTTTAATCGAGCTAGAGCTCACCAGTAGTCCAATATCTCACACTATAGTAATTGCATCACAAGAATATTTATTCTCCACTCTCTTATTAATCACTTGTGAGGTGTGAATCCTCTACAAGAGAAATAAAAATATACACGCGTTTTCGTCCTTTTAACATATCTCCTATTTACCTTGATATACACTAGCAGGTATTTAAACGACTATTCACTCTCTACTCTCGTCACCTCACACGTTTTCAGATTTTACAAAAGAAAGTTTGAGTGTTTTTTTTCTTGTTGAGTTATCTCAAAATATTCTCCGTTCTCTCTTCATAGGTCATAGCTGTTGTGTCTGTGCTCACGTGATATGAGTAGAGTCTATATTCTCTGACTCGACTCTCGAATATTAGTATTTTTTATCTGTTTCGACACAATCTGTTCCGTACGATTGCAGCTCTCCTACCCATAACAGCGTGATTATTTGTAAGATGGCCGCTTTTTTTGTGAGGAGATAAAATTGAGTTTAAGTTGGCTATTATAACCGCTCACAGTGCGGAAATACCATCATAATAATTTTTTTCGACATTGAATCGAAATGTAATATTAACTATATAACTCACTCTCCGTGATTATTATTCTTATTATTTTTAATAAAAAGGTGATCTTATATAATTTTAGTTTAATCAGAATTATTATTTTCTAATATCTTAGGTTTATAGGTAGTTTTCATTATACCCATGAAGAGATCGATCATTTTATTGATTATTTACTTTTTTCTCAGATCGTTTTATATCTGCCACCAACGTCGTCGCTCATCACTTTATTTTACTATTTTGATTTGTTTTTTCCCCCTATTTACTCACGGGTCGGCTATAGATGATTTTTACTCTTCATTTCTCTCCGCTTTAGGGGAACGAATTAATGAATTGTTATTGGTATTTTTTCTCACGTGTAATTGTTCAAGTTGTTCAATAAAATAATTTTATATTGTATTTAACTTTAAAACATATAATAGTCACCAACTATCATATTATTCGATTAGAGTATCAATAAGTACTTACTTGCAGTTCGCCATTTATATAGTTGATATCCTATGGATTCGTAGTATTTCTTATTTCTCATGATTATTTATTAATGGTTATTTCGAATTTTCATATTAATTATGTTATTGAAAAATATCGGTTAATTGAACAAGCACTAAAATTAATAAAAAAATGATATAAGAACCGAGTTGAGGTTTAATCACAATAGTAGAAACTAATATGAACTTATATTTATTGACTATCTTTATCTAATCCCTCCTTAAGTGACCTAAAATATTAACATTTAAATTTCCCTAGTTTTTATATTTAGAACGATAACTGAGTGTTTTTTCTTATTCATCATTTCTAGATGCAAATGCTATCTCCCCATCTTCCTCACTCCACAATGGTTGTTCATTCATAGTAGTTTGTAGTTTTTACTTCATTTATAAATACTTATATTATATCTATATATATTCCTTTAGCTTTCGTCGAACCACGTTCAAAATAGTTTTATTTTTGCTTTTCTTATTGTTAAAAACATATTAAAAACATTTTAAATAGACCCTCATAGTAATGTCGAAATTTTTTATCTCAAATTTATTTATTTTTGGCTAATTGTAAAAGACCTTTTATACAATATATATATTTTTATTACTATATTATATTATACCGTTAAATTAGTTAATATATATATTAATATTATTAATTATATTATATAATATATTAATATATATTATATTAATTATATTATATATTAATTAATATATATATTAATTTAATACTATATATATATAAATTAAGATATTTAAAACTGATCAATATAATAAATGGGAGTCAGGTTAAGAAGAATAATATTTACGAATATCATTGAGAAACTTGTAGCTGGTAAATATAAATTCATTACTCAAATTGCATTCAGAAGAAATTGTATGTGGCTGATGTGATTGGAGGATGACTTGTACACATCTTTATTTATATTTCATGGTGAAATTAAAATAAATATTTAAAAATTTTATGAAATTTATAGAGTTATGGGATAAGAAAATATATTCTCTTCTTTGAACTTCCTAGTTCAATACAGTAAAATATGCTCTTCTTTGAACTTCCTTGTTTAATACAGTGAATACAGTAAAATGCATCAAAAAAAACTCTTCTGAAAACCAAAGAGGCTATTTGATGTAAAATTAGATTCAGATACTAAGGTTCAAGGAATATCAATTAAACATGCTCTTAAAATGTCTTGCAATACAATTATAGGCCACCTAGTCCTGGAATTGGATACTAGAAAGGAGAATTATTTAGGCAAGAAATTCACTGTGCCATTTGAATATCTCTCAAAGATTACTTATTATAAATTCAAGAAGGGGTATCAAACCTTCTGCTAGTATGCAATTCGGATATTGAATAAATCGCTTTTGTACCATAATTTATATATTACTGAAAAGCCTTGTTTTGGGTCAAATACCTAATCACAGCGCACTCCACTATACCCAAAATGTCTCTGTCTATCAGATTTCCAGATTATTAAAATCCCAAAATATTTTTAGCTCTCTCACCCTAATTTGTAAATCATTTTATAAATTTATTTGTCTTAACTGCAAACTCTTAACCGTTTGACGAAAAGATCATTTTCGATTCTAAAAAGGATAAACAACTAATCTTCGAATATCACAAACTCGAGATTCTTTTGGTTTCCTCTGTTGTTTCTAAAATGCTATTAATAATCTATTATACGCCACAACGCAATATACTCTATATAGTTAGTATTAGTACGAGGGGTGACACATGCTCAAATGGCGTCAATCAAGATAAGTTAGAATGGGGTTTTACTCTTTGCCACAATTCAAAATTAGAGTGTTACTGTACCATGTCTTACGACTCGCTCCACGCGGCGTTATGAGATTTATAGACTAATCAGGTTTCTCTAAATGTGTTACCATTTGTTTTAGACGGATACCTTTCGATTTTTACTGTGAATAACAGTGTTCCTTAGTTTGTTTTATTATTTCAGGGTTTTGAACGTTGATAAAAGTCCTGTGTTAAGTTAGGGTTAGGTTTTCTAGAATCACGGTGTAGGTTATTCTCACGTGATTATGAAGTTTTAGGTATAGGTAGGTTAGCGTTAGGAATTGAGAGATATAAGTGGTTAGGTCTTATGTGAAATGAATGTGTGAGTTGAGAAGTCTTAAGGTTAGGTTATGTTAGGCTTCTAGGCTTTATGAGTGTCATATTTGCTTTCTCATGTTGTAGGATTTCTATAATGTCCTTATTAAAGGATCGTGTAGGCATGTTTATGTTTCACACGTGTTTACGCTCAAATCTCACTTATAAGAGTTTCTCACTGAGTTTTATTGTGTTTTATGCCGCTTTTAATCTGTTTGTACAGATGTAGGGTTACATTTTCGATTACTTTACCAGTGTAAGTGTTATAATTTATAGCTAGTGTAGGATATAGACAAGTATTGTTATTGGTGTATTCAGCTATTAGTCATGATTTAATAGGTCCTAATTATGCGTCTTAGTGTAGAATATTATAAGGATGCTATTAGGTTCTTTTGTTAGGTCGGGATTGGGGTTTAAAAGAAATATTTGAAGTCGAAACAATGTTTTTCAAGTTATGCTGTCCAAGGATTGTTCTTCTGCAAGTGAAGTTTATGATGGACGCAATCATAGAAGGTATAAGTTTACTTGGCAACATTATTTAGTGTTGTATAGATAGTGAATTTTAGGTTAGGCGTTAGGTTAGAGTGTTAAGTACTAAAATCGTATTTATCGTAAATATGTAAGATAAATTATTTACTAATAAGCCACCTAAGATAATTTTATTTTTTTCACAAATGATCATACTATATTTTACCTTATTACGATCCATTATTTACCCTGTCTGGATCTATTTCGTAGCTTTATATATATGAGATGGAGCCAAATATTATATCTATTCATATATCTCTTCATAATCTAGCATGTGTAAGCACACGATACGATTTCAAAACAGTTATCTTATTTTATTAAACAGTTATTACTAATAATTGAAAGTTTATATTTATTATTTATCTCTTATGTAATATGGCTCTCTCTGAAACAGTGTATGGATACAAAAGATTCTCTAAGATAAAAATAATATTCTCACTCATGAACACTAGTAGTATTTTTTGAAGTATGATTATATGTTTTTATTAGGGAAAAATATATGATAATAATGTGTCTAAAAGTGAAAAGCGCTTTTAATATAAATTTAAACTTCAATTATTATTAATACTATAATATTTGTAAAATTAATATTTTCCTAACTGTGCAAATGTATACAGATTACATATAAGTGATAAAAGGTTTGAACTGAAATATTCTTCAAATTAATGCTAATGAATATTCAAATTGCGTCTCTCACATAGTATATTCTAGATGTTTTTTTTTTTGTAATAATATACTTAATAATAATAATATATGTTGAAAATATTCATATTAAAACATACATTAATATTTCAAGGAAAATAATATACTCCATATAAAATAATATTTATTTTAAACGATATACTTCGTTGAGGACAAATGAGAAAAATTTCACAGCATAATTATATTAATAATAAATAATTACTTAATATGATTCATCAAATAAATAGTATGCCTAAATCTTAAATATAAACCTAACCTACGAAATATATTATGAGATGTATATATAAATTTTATCTCTCTCTTTGATAGATTATAAATGTTTATAAAGGATAATTTACCACATTTCAAAAAAATCAGATAGGAAAGAAAAAGGGCATACCTTTAAAAGGTTTGACCACTTATTATAAAGATATATTTTAAACAAAACAAAAATGTAATTTTCAAATAGCAATATTATGCAAATTCTTTGTGAAATATATGGTCATACATTTTACAGACATCATTGTAAAACTATATTATATAGCATATACGTATTTATTATCAATTGGGTATGTGTGTTAATATTTATAGGATGAAATAGATCTCCTAAATTAGTTATTATAAATTATTTTATGTTTAAAACTATATTATTTTACTGTACTTATAATATATATAATATAATATTATAATAATATAATATTAATAATATATATTATATTAATTATATATTAATAATTATTAATTATCTATAATTTTGCAAGACCATCTAATATTGAAAGTTCTCAAGGTATAAGAAATTAATAATATTAATTTTATTTATAAACAATGTTATATTACTATTTACATTTTTTCCTACCAAAATATAAATATTTAACTTACATCAAAACTAAATGTAACTATCATACAGGTAAAGGTTAAAAACTCTCAGAAAAACATTGAAATGAATAACAATTTGAACCGAAAAGTTAAAAAAAAATTTCCAAACTTCTCTTTATACTTTGTATTATGAAAAGTACAAGACCAATATTGAAAATCTTAATAGTACATGGTACATTTTAATATAATCAATCACAAATTGAACATATATATACATTCTGATATACGCATTATATCACAATTTTTGTATATACGATATGTTAGGTCATGTTTGATTGATAGCTAAACTAGTTAATGTATTTCACTTTATTTATTTGTTATAAGGATATTCGATTATGTGTGGAAAAACAAGAGATGTATACTCTTTATAAAATATACTACGAAAAAATATGTGCCTCGCCTACAGAAGATATGTGAATCTGATTCATATGATATGTAACTCATGAGTTCAGAAGATATAGCCTCACGAGGAATATGTTATTATAATACAGATGATATTCCTAATGACCGGTTCTGTTTATAAGGATATAACTTAAACGTATGATTATTTTTGTAGTAGTTAAAATTTAGTTGCTTGAATATAATTTATAAACTATTTAGTGGAACTATAATACAACTCACCACTCAATGTTATTGTTGCTTGAATGATATTTTCTATAACATAATTGACAATAGTTTTTGACATTGTTTATATGAAGTCATCACAGTACGCAACTCAATTATATATAATTGTGTTGTTTTTAGGAATGACCTAATTAATACTTTTACTCTTACATATATAAATATATTGTTATTGTGTGTTTATAATATTAAATTTTTATAAGTGATCGTATTTGTGAAAATACCTGCCTATTCTGGACCTTAGTATTATATTTATTAAAGATTTTTATATAAAATATTTATTAATAGTATTAAGTTAAATAATAATTATATATAAATATTTTGTAATATTTATAATATTTAAATTTTTAACTTAATTTTTAAATTTATTAATTATTATATATTAACATTTTTCTTGTCAGATCTTAAGTGCTTCATTTACATAATGTTCTAGTCGGAATGCTCTAACTGTGATGATAAACGTTGCGTGAGGAGATAGAGATAATTCGATACATTCTCTTTCGTCAATTGGCATTTAATATCTCATTACATCTATTAATACCTACACTTTGCTCTATATGAGAAAATATACATGAATATAAATAGGAGAATATAAAATATAAAACGCTTCCAAATTATAGCACACTCAATATATTATAAATCAAAATGCAACTGAAATAAGTTTTACCGATGTGAGATATATAAATCGTATCTACTACTTTTCTATCGAAGTCTCATATATTCACTAAATTCAGCAATGTAAGTGTCGATCTCTATATTTCGCAAATTCAGGATATACCTTCACTCAATTAGTCGAATGAGCATATAGTGAAAGTTTATCGAGAGTGACGTGACACTCAGATCCAACACTTTCAGTCGCAATACTTTATAATGTTCACTTTTACTATTTCGCAATCTTTAACTGATTTCGCTAGTTTAGAGCGTATCATTACCTATATCTACTTCGAATGCAACTGAAATTTTTTTTGATGAGAGGAAATCTCGAATCCTTCTTCTCAGTTCTCTCGCAATTACGAGGATCTACTCCTCGCGACATCTTTGACGATTGACTCAGATATCTCCTTAATTCTCCCTGCGAAGTTAAGTCATTCACTATTTAAACATACCTCGCGCTCTCTCTTTCGCTTACCGTTCGAGATACGAATCTATTGGTAAAAATCAATATGAGGAACTCTCTCTCTCTTCATCTCACTCTCTCCTCTTTCTCTTCTCTCTCTCTTCTTTCTTCTCTTCTCTCTTCTCTCTCCTCTCTCTTTATCTGAACTCGCTAACTTTCTGTCATCTCTAACAACGTTCTTCGTACGTGAGCAGGAAACTCGCATCCACCTTTTTCAGTTCGCAAATTTCCAAGCTCATCACTAATTGCAATTCTCATAGGCTCTCATTCTTCTACTCTATTCGTGCTTCATATCTCTACTGCGTGCTCTCACTTCTACTCTTACTATTATAATTCGTAAATCGTCACTCTATACTACAAGTCTTCTTTGTAGGATAGCTGGTAAATCTATCTCTTTTCTCAGTTCGCTCAACTCTTCATCGTCCTTCACTTCACTCATCTCTCTCCTCCATAACTCTTACGTGCCTCTCTTTCACTTAATTTTCTTGTCTTATAGAGGTGCATATATCTCACCATAAAGTTAAATCGAAATGAGACACTGAAAGGTTTTCGAGGAGAGGAAATCGACACCTTTTCAAGTATCTCAATTAAGGCTCATTACACTATTCGACAATTAAAGGACCTACATCACTAATTTTCGCAATTTAGGCACTATCACTAATTCGCCATTTAGGCTCATTTCACTATATAATTTCGAAATGCGAACTGCAAAATTTATTTTGCGGAGGTTTGCGAAAATCGATCATTCTCAGTTCGCAATAAGGAGCTCATTTCACTAATTCGCATATTAGAGCTCATCACTAATTTTGCAAGATTAAGGCACCTTCATCTCACTTTAATTTAAATCCCGAAAATGCGAACTGAAATTAGATTTTTTGAGCCACTACGAGATAGTTTTCAACATAATATTCTGTCAACGCCTTAAGAATAATCTCACTAAATTTTTTATTAAAATCGTCTGCTGAATCGTTATTATCTTCCCCTCTCCTTGACGATGAGGATAAAAAAAGGAAACAGCTATTTGCCGAAATTATAAATACGACTAACGGGTCATAAAATTATTTACGTGAATGGGTTCAATTCCTTCCCATCAAAAAATAATACTTAAATATTTAATTTTAAAAACTTTTAAAATTGAATAAAGAAAATAATAAGTTTCTGCTCTTTTATTATATATTTGTTTCATATGAAATATAAAATAAAAAAATAAAAAATTGAAGAATAATAATAAATATTTTTATGAAATTTAAATTTTAATTTATCTCACCGACCGATATTTCAAATTTTTATTTCGCAGTTGTTCACTCACTATGGCATTGAATCAACCCTACGAACATCCTAAGCTGAAAACATTAGACTTACTTCGAAGCACCCTTAATAATTATCAATATGTTGTTGACATGAAAGAAAATAATTTCACGGAAAATTTTAGCTCTCTCGTTCGATTATGTCACACATCTTTGAAAAAAGATATTTCAAGTATTAACAAAATGAATAACATGCAAGAAGCCCTGCCTTTATTTTTTTGGGAAGATGGTATTAGGGAGAACTTCTTACGAAAACATAAAATTGCAATATTAAATTTAACGAGGTCTCATTTTCAGGATTTAAACAATAAATACAAACGAGACAAAAGTAGGAATTCTAGAGAGAGAACAATTCATGATTCAAAAGAATTATATGGGAACACAGAAATTTTTAAAACATTTTCTAATGATATCTACGACAATGGTTATTTACACGTCGTTAAATTACCAAAATTCGGAATAAACCCGCTACTACCTCAAAATGAAGAATTTTTAATTCAAAAAGGTGAAGTTGTTAATAATGAAGCGAGCGAAGAAAACGAATCATATTTTCTGCTAAAAGCTAATATTCCCATCACCTATAATCAGATTATTCAGCTGTGCTCAGACACCATCCAAAATATTAAAGAGAAGAAGGGGGAGAACAGTGACCACTTTGTGAATGCAGAATACCACGAAGGGAAATATATGAAATTTTGCAAAGACAATTTCGAAAATATATTTAACTTTAGAAATAAATTTTCGGATGGGGAAATGACAATGAGAGCAAAATATTCTCCGCGTCTGTTATCTTTGGTATATTACAATGCTCTTCTATATATCGCAAATGACGATTCAAACCGAAATAATAATGAGAAACTTTTTTCCGCCACGCCAACGAACTACTTGACACTAAAATTGTATTTTTTTATGCGAATATTTTACGTCACGCCCACTACCTACATTGATGAATTACAAATGATTAAAACGTTTTTAATAAACTATTTGAGCATGACGAACATTCATCGTTTTCTTTACGATGCGTGGTTTTCTAGAGAAACGAATCAGTTCAACCACCGTAGGAAAAAAAGACCACTCAGCCTAAACATCGAAATGAATTTGCATTTTAACGAGTATTCGCGACCGTCACATCTCATTGCCTGTTCCTCCATTCTCGGCGTTTTGAAAACGTTATCCAGATCTATGAAAAGTGCTGAAATGGAACTAGTGACGTCCGAGGAGACTGATAAAGAAAAAAATAAATCTGCTGAAAAATCTATACGCGAACAGTGCCTAACCACAATTCTACTATATATAAGTCTCGTGTACGGTTTTTCATGGCAAAGGATAAAAAAACTAACTTACAGCGATATCATCAATTTAATCTTGGGTATTTATCTAATGATACTAATCCGGATATCAGCATCCCACACGTCATGGGGCTTCCATCCATAGTGCTACATCTCTTGGGAATTCAACAAACGATAATAAACCCATTCTTGAATATCTTATGTGTGAAAAACCTAGAAGCTAAATTTAAATTTGGACCGCTTACTCAAAAATTACCACCTTCACCAAAAACCATTTTATTGAAAGACATATTTTTGAAAAATGTAAACGAGGTTATTCATGAATACTACAAAATTGAAACCATTATTCTCTATTTTATAAAACATAATTATTTCAAAAAGAGTTTTACAAGTTCAATGGACGATAAGAATGCCGATTGTGAAAATTTTTTTGAATCGCATTTTCACGACCGTGGAGAATTATATGTGAAAAGTGAGATTCGAGAAAATAAAGATGGCAAAGAAGAAAAGGAGGTGGAAAATAATAATTTTATAAAATGGCTAAACAATTCACCCCTTAATAATCTCTTTACTTTAGAAAAAATAGAATCTAATTATTATCAGTTTAATAATTTGGGCGACCTGGCTCTATCGGCAATTTACCTTTTAAAGAAGCACTTTAATTTTGATCTAAACGAAATTTGTTTCACAGAAAGTGAAATGCCTTTTTTTGAAAATGTCGTTAAAAATTTAATTATTCAGGATTACGTCACCGACGGGGGGTTCGAAATACCCGGTGGCGAAAACAATCCTGGTAAAAGAATTAAAAGTCATGAATGTGTAGCTATTAAGTCTAAAGAACCGGAATTAAAATATCCACTAACAAACCCGTTAGTTTATGACTACAAAGAGGCCGCACGCAAAACACCACTCGAAAAAATTGACAAAGTTAAGAAAAAAAAATTGTCCGAGCTAATGTGCACAAATTATTCTATCGATTCGTTGAGAATAACTTCACTCAATTTTGTATTAAGATCCTCGAGTGAAACGTTATTATCTTCTCCTTTCCTTGGTGATGCCGACAGAAATTTTAATAAAAGCATATTTAGGAATATCGTAGACGTGGTATATGAAAATTACAAAGATATGCCTCAAATATTTTTGTTGACAACGCATTTAGAAATGGTTATTTTTGAAAAGGAATTGCTGTATTACAAAACCCCCAGTCGCGAAGATGTGATAAAATATTTCATTGAAGAAGAAAGTAAAATCAATCAAGAACGGGGCATGAATTTGATAGAAAATACTCGATTTTTCATTAAATAATTAAAGATATATTTGTAACATTATAAATTTATTTACATACTAATATAAACATATCTCTTAATAATAAAATATATATTACTGTTTATTATTTTAATAATACTTTTAAATCCATTTTCGAGTCGATTGTAAGACGTTCATTTTATCTTGTGCGAGCAACGAATTGAAGTGAAATCGTAACCGATCCAAGAGGTTACCAGGGCTAAAACGAGCGTTTTTAACGCTAAATTCAATAAAGGACATCCAAGAGACGCGCCGCCACCAACCACCTCACTCGCGGTCGAGACGTGATTTGAATACCACGGTGATATTGGGTTTTTGGTTGTTAAACTTCTTAGAAGGATGGCGGGTGTTGTGGGTCCGATATAGTCGTGGCACATCCGGTGATATCCCGAAGACACGTTCTGAAAGAAAGTTTGGTTTTGACCGTTCCGCGTTGAATCGCAAATGCCACGGGCCGGAAACCATGCACAATAAGGGTTTTGCGACGCTACGCACGCTCGGCAAGAGGTGGCTTTGCCGCATCTATGCAAAGGTATCGATTTCACTTCGGTGTCGGCTATAACGATCAACTTTGGGTCTCCACCGTCAGACCGTTTCGCTACCAGAAGTTTATTTATCGATACTGGGGTTTCGAATAAACGAATTTCTTCGACGATTATTGGACTGACGCGCCCTTCCTTCTCTTCAGAAGGCGCGTTAATAACCATCAACACTTTTCCATTGTCGGTCGCGACAAATACGACGTCAACAAAGGCGCCCGGGTACACCGGCACTCGAGGATCGACGGTAAGTTTTGTGAATTTATACTCGAACGAGGCTTTCATAATCAACGGTCTTCCGTGGAATGGAGAGACGAGCCCATCCATGAGAGGATGAGAGCGAATAAAATCGATATTTTCTTGGGGAAGGTCTCGGCTGTCATTCACGCAGACGCCTGGACGAGGCTCGGGAACCCCACTATAAGGAACGGTTTTCCAGTTCGAGTCGAGACCTTTTTTCTCCTTGAAAGGACCGTCGAAGGTATCGAGAATGTGCCTCATCGAAAAAGAACAAACCGCCGACCCCGGGATAGAGTTAGGAGGTGTCGTAAAAATAGCGTATATCGCCTCATCATCGTAGCCGTTGCCGTGGCCGCCGTTAGCGCCCGAAATTACGTCGCTGACGGATTGTATTTCATCGAAGTAGAAAGGGTATTGTCCCGGCGATGAACATTTGAGTCTACTTTTCAAAAACGTCGTCCAGGTTAAAACCTCTTGGAAGCGGTGGCGCCGATTTCCTCGGTCGGACTTACAAACTCTTGCTACGCGAGAGTAAACTATTTTGCCGCAGTTCATGTATTCGATAGCCGTTTCACGAAAAAAGAAAAAGACGTAGTCCCCGTATTCGAAGGAGTGAACGAAATCTGGAAAATTAAGCTGATGGTAATCTTTCGAATCGGTTTTTAGGGGGTCTCTGAATATCATTGGGATCATCCCTTGAAAATCACTGACTGTCCCCGAGTAGAGGTGACCGTCCGCGAAAACGAAAGTCGAGTTATGTTTCGGGCTGAAGGGGCATCTTCCGACGCCTGAACGTTCCACGTACGCCAGTTTCCCGTCCCCACTCGTCGAATATTTTCTGCAGGCCGGCTTATAGGCGTTGGTGCCACAAACGAAAAACCCTCCCTCGGGTGTTTTCGCGAACAGTCGAAAGTAATTATGACATTCAATTTCGGGTTTGCCTTTCTCAAAGCACGAGTCGCTATCCGATTTCTTCGAAATCCATTCAATTCTTCCGCTTAAAAGCTCTGACATATCGATGATGCTTACGTTGTAGATGTAGTTTCTCGCTCCGATGAGAAGGGAGTCCCCGTCCCTTCGCAAAAGTTGAAAATAATCGACGCGATTTCTGCTGCCGTAGAAACTTTGCGATGCTAAGTCACCCGAATTGACGACCAAATTTGGAGCTAGCTCGTGAACCATTTCCAAAGCCGCGGCGGTGGTTGATTTTGTCGTCGTAGGAAAAATGACAGGGAAAACGAATATTAAAAATAACGATTTTAAACGCCCGAGTCGACAAAGTCTTGCTCTTCGCCAACCCATGGGTCTTGTGACGCCAAGCGCGCCAGAAGTTTCACCAAATTTAATATCGAAATCTAATAATGGTTTCATAGCTTCTCTTTGGAGCGGCTGTGGTTGATAAATTGATGTTAGTAGATGGATGTCTTAAGTTAATGTCAGAGCGCGTGAGGATGGTGGTGTGAAGAAAGAAATGAATGAATAACCAAAAAAATACTTTTGATAAAATTGACTTTATTTAAATTTTTACATTTCATTATATTTATGTCCTATAACATCTCCCGAGCAAAATTATATTTAAACCTAAACAAATGAAAAATATAAAAACGATAGCTAATGTGATTTGTTCATCACTGTAGTAGTTCACCGCGCTTTTATCGTAATTATTCTCGTCGATAATCAACGGTTTTAAGTGATCGGATGTTGATGAATGATTATTTTTAGAGTCTTTTTTTCCTTCGCCGTTAGCTTTTTCTTGATCTTTGTTGAGAATGAATCGGCAGTGGAGTTTGTTTTATTATTATTGTTGTCACTACTTCTATCGAGTGTTTCAACATTCGCTGATGAGTTTGAAATATTAGCGATTGATAGGGTCACGTTTTTAAATTTAGTCGTGAATTTATCTCCTTCGTTTAAAAAAGATGATTTTGTACTGATTTTGCGTTTTTTCTCAATGACTAGAAGCGGATTATTGGAGGACTCCGCCTTTCTAATACTCGGTTTCGTACCCCTTTCGTTCAAAAAAGGGGTCTCGGCGTTGGAAATAGCGCCTTGGGTGGTCGATGATGTATAACTATCGATCGAAGATAACCTGGTACTTTCCGTGGCCTTTTCGATATTATTTTTGATATCTGCATCTTTTCCTACTACGGGAAGACTATTCTTGCTATTTTCGCGTTTCGTATTTATCGATGGTGTTAAATAAAATAATTCATCAGGTCGATTTAATTTCTCAGTATTTATTTTTTTATTACTTTTAATCGACCGAGAGGTACCGGTATCACCACTGCGTTCTTTGATATTCGATTGCTTCGTGGCATTAGTAATTGGAGACGAGGTGGTCGAAAGAACGGTTTTTTCTGTTCGAATATTATTTATCAAATTGAAATATCTGACTGAAAACATATCGTTATGTGATGTATAAGATATTGTGGTGGTTTCATTAACTTTCCGGAAACACGGGGGGTTTTTAGGCACTTTTAAGTGAGCGTTAGAGCAAAAAGTAGCGCAGTTTCCCTTTATCACAAGACCACAAAATTTGAGTTCTTTAAATTCGTATATATGCGCGGCCTGTTCCTCGTTCGCTTTTGAGATATTTCTGAAATTATCATTGCTATTAGCGTTAGTTGTAAAAATTAGATGCGAAAATTTATGGCTTTGAGTAGTGCCTGCATCAAAGGTAAAATTCAAATACCCTTTATAACTAAGATCACGGAATTTAAAATTTAGATATATTCTAGATTTGAAGAGATGAATTTTTTTAGTTTTACAAGAGCGGAACCCGCGTTCATATAACTCGCCATTGCCGAGGAAACTGCATTTCGCCATTGGAGGTAAAAGCATCAGCTTAATTTCGAGAACGGGGAAAGATTTGCATAAAGGGCTATTTAATTTTGCTAAAAACGTATCCGCTTCACGTATGTGAAACATATTATAAAAATAACTATCGTGATTTCCCGCGATCGGAAAATCTACGCAAGAGAATTCTGTCTTATATTCGTTATTCGCATTGAACGCGTGTAATCGAGTAGGAAATTCGCAAAGCGAAAATAAAAGTAGGAAAGGAATAATGAATATCATTAAATTATTAATATTTAGTTGTATTGTATGTATGTATTAATAAAGGAGTTTTTTGAAAAAATGTATTTTATTCAATTAAAATTTTATAATTTTTAATTCAGTTTATTTAAATTTAAAAAAAATTAACTTTTAAGTATTTATTTATTAATTTGTAATTTTTTTCATATTGTATTTAGGTCATCGAGCGACTAGAAAATAAAAATAAAAAACGTATTTTTATTTTTCTTAAAGAAATAAAATTTAATTATATATCTTGTTTATTTCGGGCGAACCCACTATTTAAAGGTTGTTTTCTTCAGAGTTCTGACATTATCAATTCTTTCATCATGGTTGCTACACGGTCTTCTTTGGATCCCACAATGGAAACGTTGCAGCTACTTCGCAGTACTGTAAGCAGCTTTCAATATGTGGTAAAGGTGAAAGAAAATACTTTGACGGAAAATTTTAGCACGCTCATTCGCAAACGCTACCCATTAGTGGAAAAACAAACAATTTCGAGCATAAACAAAATAAACAACTTGGAAGACTCTACCGTTATTTTTTAACGAGAGATATGCCGCGGAGTTTTTTCAGAAATCAAAAATTCCGATTTTAAATTTAGCGTTGAGACATTTTAAATATTTGAGTGATAAGTACAAAAAAGAGAAAAATAGGGGCACCAGGGAAAGAGACATCGAATGTTTGAAGGAATCTTATGGAAATAGCGAAATTTATCAAACGTTTTCTGATGGCATCTACGATCAGGGGTATGCACGCATCATTCAGATACCGAAATTTGGGACGGGTTCAGAGTCTTATATAAACGAAGAATTCTTAATTAAGAAAATTGATGGCGATGATAATTCAATCAGGGATGAAGAGGGGGCTATAAAAAATAAATCTTTCGTTTCACTGAAAGCGAACATTCCTATCACCTTTAAACAGGTTGATCAATTATGCTTGGATTCAATTCAAACTATAAAAAACGGTGGTGCTAGTGAGATTGTTGGTGAGGGTGAGGATGAGAATGCTCATGAAAATAAATGTAAAAAAATTATTACTCAAAATATTGAAAATTTGCTAAGCTTTGAAAAGTGTTTGAGCGATATATCGAAATCGAAATATGTTCTTCGATTACTATCTTTACTATACTTTAACGCAATATTGTATATTTCCAACGAGAGCTTAAATGGGAAGGACAATCTAAGATTGTTTTCGGCAACCCCGACGAACTATTTGACCCTTAAATTATACATTTTCTTTCGAATATTCTATGTTTTTCCCACCACATTTATTTGTGAAGTACAAATGTTTAAATCGTACTTAATCGACCGTTTAAGCACGACAAACATCCACCGATTTCTTTTTGATTCTTGGCTCTTTAGAGAAATGAATCTTATTAATAAGAGAAAAAAAAAGAGACCATTCCCTTTAAATGCTGATACGAGTTTGTGTTTTAATGAATATTCGAACCCAACTCACCTTATTTCCTGTTTCTCGATTCTGAAAGCCTTAAAACAGTCTTCTAATTCGATGGAAAACAGCGAGATTGAGCTCTCTGTAGCTACTGGAGTTTCTAGTAAAAGGATGGAAGAAAGAATGAACTCGGTCAAGCAATCTCTTAAAACCGAATGCTTTAATATATTACTTCTTTATTTCGGTCTCGTATACGCAATTCCTTGGCGAGTATTGAAAGGATTAAATTATGAAGAGGTTATTGATTTTGTTTTTGGAGTTTCACCCGAAACGATTCAGCCTCCTATTGGCTTGCCGCACCTCATGGGGTTGCCATCGATAGTACTTAACTTGTTGGGAATCGACCAATCGCAAATAAATCCTTTCATGAAAGCTATTTGTAATTCGAATGAAGAATTCATATATGAATTTGGGTATTTTTCAAAAGCGCTCCCATCTCTTACGAGAGAAATTAAAACACCCAAGGAGAAATATGTGGTGTCGGGTTTAATCGCCGACCATATTCGGAACCTTTGTGAACCACCAGAAGAAGAAAATATTGGCCCTCTTCGTTTCGTAAAAGAAATTTCATTTCAAACTACTTTAGATCTCTCCATTGCTGAAAAATACTCGAATATGTGTGATAGATATTCGAAAAATGTTTTTAGTGTTGACGATTGGAAGGTATCTCAAAAAGAATATTTTGAAAATTCGCCACTTAATTCGTTGTTTACAATCACAAAATTAAGGGACGATGTTTATCAGTTCAAAAATATCGGAGACCTGGCTTTAAGGGCTCTTGTTTTGTATAAAAAATATATCGGTTTCGACTTAAAAGAGATTTGCTTCTCGCAACCTGAAATGCCGCAATTTGAAAAGCTTGTAAAAGGATTAATTATTGAAGATTACATCGTTCATGGCGAGTTTAAAATACCTGAAGGGAAAAATTGCTTTAAAAAATTTAAAAAAAAATTTACTTCTGGAAACGATTGCGCAGATCCGGTATTGAAATATGCGGTTACAAATCCACTTTTGTACGACTACAAAAATGTTATACCCGGGATATCTACTACCAGAATTAAAAAAATTTTGGAACGAAAACAAAAAAATTTATTTTCAACAATGTATTCCTTCAACGCCTTAAGAATAACCTCACTAAATTTTGTATTGAAATCGTCGGCTGAATTGTTATTATCGTCTCCCTTTTTCGACGATGAGGATATAAGGCGAAAGAAACGGCTATTTGCAGAAATAATAAATGCGGCTAACGAGAATTTTAAAGATATGCCTCAAATGTTACTTTTGAAAATGCACACAGAGAAGGTTTTCGAAGATGAACTAGCTTCGTACAAAAACCTACATCGCCGAGAAACGATTATGTTTTTCAACGGGGGGGAACCCAACTTCGATATCAGCGAAGGGAAATTGAAAACGATTGAAAAAACGCATTTTTTCATTTAAAAATAACTAAAGTGTTTGCATTCATATATTATTTTTATCATACTCTAAATAAATTTTTGGAATATTATGTATTACTTTTCTTTCCCTTAAATATTTTCAATTTTGAAATATTTGTGATCTTATACCGATTTCGTTGACTCGACGGGCCTAACGAGTTCTTAATCCGATCGATCAACTTATTTAGTGAACGGTCAGCATTCCGATTAATCAGATTAGGAACTGAAACGCTTCTCGAAACTCGCTTGACTCGAAGGGCTTACGGTTCTTACATCCTGTTTTAACGCGATTTGCCTAATTACAGATTTACCACATAAGTCAGTCGCGCAGCCATTTTTAGTTAAATTATGCTTTCTCGGCAAAAGTTCATCATTGCGGTTCGAATCTGATCTTCTCCGTCAAAGAAAGTTAGCTGAACGGAAAACGTTCGAAGAATCTCGCGAACGACGAGCCTTCGATTCTTTAATGCCGTGTACCGGTTGACCTAATCGATAGCCACTATCGAACGGAAGCATTTTTATACTTATTGGCAAAGTCATCGATTGCGGTGACGATGATTAATTCGAATCAAAAAATTAGGACACTGAACGTTCGAAATCTCGCGTGACGAGCTCATAGTTCTAACGATACATTAAACATAATTTAGTGAATGTAACCAATATTTCGATCAATTAAATTAGGAACTGAAACGCTCCATATATTTTGCTGACTCGAAGGGTATTACGAGCTCTTAATCCGGTCCGGTTGACCCTAATACGATTACCACATAGTCGACTCGGCAGCATTTTTTCAATATTTTTGGCAATTTTAATTTTTGTGAGTCGAATGGATCATTTCCGATCAAATAAATAGAACTGAAACGTCCGAAGATCTCGCCGTACATGACGGCTCTTACGATCTTAGCCGATCATAGCATATTTTAGTGATATGACTGATATTTCAGATCAATTAAATTAAGAAACTGAAAGCGCTTCATCGCATTCGCTTGACTCGACGGCCTTAGAGCTCTTAACTCCGGTTAAACCAATACGATATCCGAACTAGTCGATCGAGCATTTTTTTAATTATTTTTGCAACTTCATCGATTGCGAGTCGAATGGATCATTTCCGATCAAATAAATTAACTGAATCGTTCCGAAGATCTCGCCGAATCGACGAGCTTTACGAGTTCTTAATCGATCGATAGACATATTTAGTGAATGACTGATATTCGATCAATTAATAGGAACTGAAACGCTTCATCGATCTCGCTGACTCGACGGGCCTTAGGATTCTTAATCCGTTTAACCAATACCATACGCAAAAGTCGATCGTAGCTTTTTAATATATTTTGGCAGATGTCATCGATTGCGAGTGATTGATCATCGATCAAATTAAATTAGGAATGACACGTCGAAGATCGTCGAATCCAACAGCCTTATCTAGTACCTTATCCGATCTTAGACATTATTCGGAAGAATATTTTGATCAATTATAATTAGGAAATAAAGCCTTCCTCTGACCTGCAATGATCCCTTAGTACTTTTTTAAATTTTTTCGTTAAAACTTTTAGAGTAGTCGTAGTAGCATTTTTTATTATTTTTGCCAAGTTCATTCGATTGTAGCTCATTGAAGTTTCGATCAAAATAAATGTAGGAACCTGAAACGTTCGAAGATCTCGCCGAATCGACAGCCTACTAGTTATTACATCACATCGATACACATATTGTTTAGTGATGACCATATTTCGATCAATTAAATTAGGAACTGAAACGCTTCATCGATCTCCTGACTCGACGAGCCTAGATTCTTATCGTTTAACCATACGATTACGAATAAGTCGATTCTAGCATTTTTTATCTATTTTTGGCAAGGTTCATCGCCCAATGCGAGTCGAATGTCATCGATCAATAAATTAGGACTGAAACGTGTACAAATCTCGCGAATCGACCGAGCACTTACTAGTTCTTAAATCATCAAAATATTTAGTGAATTGACCAATATTTCATCAATAAATTAGGAACTGAACGCATTCATGATACTCGTTGGCTACGACGACGCCTTACAGGCTTCTTATCAAAAGATATATAGGAGAATATAATATAAAGAACACATAATTCGTCAAGATATATATATAATATATATATAAAATTGGCAAAAGGTTCAATCGATTGCGAGCCAATGTATTTCATACAAATAAATAGAACTGAAAATCCGAAGATCTCCTGACATCGACGAGCTATATACGAAGTCTACTTAATATTCTTCGATAGACATATTAGTGAAATGACTGTATTTTAAATCAATTAAATTAGGAACTGAACGCTTCATCGATCTCGTGACTCGAAGTGCTTACGTTTAACCGGTTGACCTAATACGATACCGCATAAGTCGATCGGAGCATTTTAATTTTTTTTTTTTGGCATACCAGTTGTTCGATTTCGAGTCGAATGGATCATTTCAATTCAAATAAATTAGGAACTGAAACTTCGAGATCTTCGCCTGAATCGACGAGCCTACGAGGTTAATCCGATCGATAGGACATATAGTGAATGACGATATTTCGTATCAATTAAATTAGGAACTGAAGGCTTCACTCGAATCTCGCCTGACTCGACGACTTACGAGTTCTTAATCCGGTTAACCAATACGATACCGCATAAGTCGATCGGAGCATTTTTTAAATTAATTTTTGGGCAAGTTCACGAGCGAGTTGAATGATTCATTATTTCCGATCAAATAAATTAGGAACTAAAACGTTCCGAAGATCTCGCTGAATCGACGAGCTTACGCATTTCCCTAACCGATCGATAGACATATTTGAGTGAATGATTGCATATTTCGATCAATTAATACGAAACTGAAGCGTTTCACCGTTTTCGATTGACTCGACGGCCTTTACGATGTTCTTAATCGAGCGACGACTTTATTTAGTGAATTAGATCTACTCGACAATTAGATTAGAACTGAACGTTTCGGTCGTTTCGCTGACTCGAGGCCTAGAGTGTTTAATCTGGTTGACGAAATGATGCGCGAGATCGATCGCAAACATTATATAAACAAATTTTGCAAATTTTATCGATTTTTTTGGTCGAAAAAGCCTACCTCAGGTATTGATGCCAAAGGGCGATATTAAGGTCAACTGGATTACACCACACCGCTCGCTACGTTCCCAGTGTTCTTTGCGGCGGAAATAGGCCCTAAATAAATGATGATGTAAAAGGTTCGAATAATCCATCACGGAAAATGGCACCTTTAAAAATTATAGTACAGAAAAGGAAAAAAAATGTAGATAGATACTTTAACCGTGAGGTAACATTCCGACGAAAAAAGGACCGGAAATACAAGGGAATTATTAATCTTTTTAAAATACACAAAATCTGTTGGCACAAGAGGAGCGAGCCGAGCACGTCGCTTGTTAATCTTTTAAAAATACACCTGAATCTGTTTGTAAATATAAACAAATTTATGTTTCTAATAAATATTTTTTCATAATCTCAATTATTCTAAATATTTTTTAACACATTTTTCGAATCTTGTGAATATCCTGATTACCTACACTCAGATTATTCAGTAGTGCTTAGGTAGCGCTCACACATCCTGTATTTGTTTTGAAAACCATGCATATATAATAAAAATAATTTAATAATTTTCCCTAATTAGAATATATCATTCAAGATTTTTCTCTTTTTTCGTTTTATATGTCCGACAAGACATCTCTCGTAGACCCTAAAATGCAAGAAACCTTGAGGTTGATTCAAAGTACTGTGAAGGAATTTCAATATGAAGTGAATGCCACAGAAAATAATTTGAAGGAAAATTTTAACACACTCGTTTGTTCTTCTCATTCTTTAGTGGGGAAAAAAAATAATTCGAGCATAAATGAAGTAAATCACTTGAATTTAACCGGGCCTTTATTTTTTAATGAAGAGGCGATGAGAGTTATTTTTCGAGACAAAAAAATTACATTTCTAAATTTAGCAATGAAACATTTTAAAAATCTAAACGAAGGATATAAAAAAGATAAAAAAGGACGCATGAACGAAAATAGTATTCGACGTTCTCAAGAAATATATGGGAATACCGAAATTTTCATGTCATTTTCAGATGATATTTACGAACAAGGCTTTCGCCACATATATTTACCAAAATTTGGATCAGGAGTCATGCCTTCTCATAAAGAAGAATTTTTATTTCAAAAATGTTATTCTTCTAACGATGCGGCGGTTATGGACGATGCGCATTTTTTCCGTTTATTAGTCGACATCCCTATCACGTATGGTCAAATCATTCGGTTGTGTTTAGATAAAATTCAGTATTTTCATACTATTAACAATAACGCGTGTCCTGATGCAGCCACAAATGCGGATACTGAACTAATTATTAAATTTATACAACTTTGGATCGAAAATTGTGAAGATAGCATGAACCAAAAAAGCGCGATGAAATATCGTTCCTGTATATGTTCGCTTTCGCAGGGCAAAGCTAGCATCTGTTTGCAATGATGTCGGTGTTGGCGATGCGACCCCAGCTTCTGGTGCTGCGACGAATTATTTAACTCTAAAATTGTACTTTTTTTTGCGCACATATTACGTTACACCGGTCACCTACCTAAAGGAATTACAACTGTTTAAAAGAGTGATAATAAATAATTTGAGCATGGCAAACATTAACCGCTTACACTCCCACTCATGGCTTTTTAGAGAAATGAATCTTTTTAATCGTAGGAAAAAGAGAACATACAGTTTAAACACCGAAATGAATATGTATTTTAATGATTATTCTAGATCATCTCACCTCATTTCCTGTTATTCGCTTCTCGAAGTCTTAAAAAAATTATCGAGATCGATGGAAAACAGCGAAATGGAACTAAAACTGATTTCTGACGATGGAAGTGTGTCGATGAATAAGATTAATTCACTCAAGAATTCTCTGAAAATGGATTTTTTAAGTATTTTACTTCTTTATTTAGGGTTAGTGTACGGAATTTCCTGGACAAAAATTAAGCAGCTAAAATATCGCGACGTCGTGAATTTAGTTTTGGGTATTTTACCTGATAAAACTAAGAAGATTAGTCTTCCGCATGTCATGGGATTGCCATCGATAATACTTCTTTTACATGGAATTCGGCAGTCAAAAAAGTAAATCCATTCATCAAAATTATGTGCCCACAAAACGAAGCTCTCGAATTTAAATTTGGCCCTTTGCCGGATATAACCCCACCGCCGTTCGAAAATATTTTAATAAACGAGAGAGTACACACGACAAAAATAGATCGGGCCATCGATGAACGTTATAAATCTGATCGAAAATTTTCAAACCTCTTGTCTTTTATTATAAATAATTATTTTGAAGCAAGTTCTGAACTTTCAATTGATGAGATGCACGCAGTTTGTCAACGACTTTTCGATACCTATTATCCGGAAATAAATATAAAAGAGAAAAAGAAAGGGCATGAAAATAAACAACCGCAGTGGCAGTATCAGCGAAAACTGTTAGATACATTTGCGAATTCACCTCTTAATAGCCTGATTACTATAAAAAAAGTAAGCATAAATCAATATCGGGTCGACAACATTGGGGATATTGCTTTATCAGCTATTATTCTTTGTAAAAAGTATATCGGTTTCGAGCTGGACGATATTTGCTGCAATCGGGTCTCATTTTCCCATTTTCAGACAATTGTTAATGATCTGATTATACGTGATTACGTCACTTGCGGAGGATTCGAGTTACCTCTGGAGGAAAATAATGCTAAGAAATTTAAAAGCGATGTTCATCAAACAGGCATTAAAAAGGAGAAAGAACAACCGAAATTAAAGTTCCCGGTTTCACATCCGATAATATACGACTACAAGAATGTGAAACCGGAGGTAAATTTGAACAACAACAGCGATCATAATAAAATTCTTGAAAATAGTTTATCAAATTTGATGACCATGAGATACGCGGTGGATTCTCTTAGAATTACGTCATTAAATTTTGTATTACGATCATGTAGCGAAACGCTATTTTCATCCCCCTTCGTTGATGAGGAAGATAAAAATAAGAAAAAAAAAGAATTCCAAGAAATTATTCACGGGGTTGCCGAAAATTATGAAGATTTTCCTCAAATGTTTGTTTTGAAAAAGTATTCGACGAAAGTAATATTCGAAAAAGAACTTCCCTTATACAAATGCGCAGATCGTGAGTGCTTTGAAAATTTTTTCATGGGAAGGGCAATCCACTTTAATTTCAACCGCCAGGAGATGAATCCCAACGATGTCGTCGAGAGAACTCGTTTTTTTACTTCGAGCATCGATTAGGAATATATAATCTATTATTTTTCTTCTATTTTATTATTATCTATTGTAATATTTATCTATATCTATAATTATTTTTAGTTTTAATCTAACCATAAATTAAAATTTTAGAGTAACATATG
>JABUQX010113155.1:12500-16024 GCA_015478945.1 Trachelipus rathkii | reverse complement strand
CTCCACCCTCACAAATGTATGTCTTAGCTTTAGCCAAAGCACCAACAATTTATATTTGTTACCATCAATTACTATAAGGATTGGTAGAGGTAAAGTTTCAGCTTCAGTTCGATGCTTAGTCGACTGTGGTTCGCAGAGGTCCTACCTTTCTAAAAGAGTGTTGGATAAACTCAATATATCTGTAGAGAATCATCAAAGCACTCAATACGATATAAAAACTTATTTAGGTGTTACTACCCGCAGTTTGAAAGAGACTGTTCTTGATGTATATATGGACCAGTCTTGTTTCACCCTTCCTCTTTTGGTTGATGAGGATCTTCAATTAAGTTATGAGATTAAGTTCGTAGATCAGGCTCTAATTAATTTAAAAAATAAATCTTATAAATTGGCAGATTCTGGCTATAAAGAGTCTAATAACTCATTTTTCGATTTGGATGCCTTAATTGGCATTGATTTAATAGAGTATTTCCCTCAACTAGAATTGATTAAATGTATGAGTGGATCTGCTTTTAAGTTAAGAGATGGTTTTATTATTCCATTTGGAAATATTACTAATTTTATATAATCAAATAAGAGTTTCAAATCCACCATCAGCTGGTTCAAAATCTCCAAATCACATTCATGTTCTAAACAAAATCAATTGCAGGTTAACCATACTTTTACACTGCAGTCTTAAACCCGATATATTCTTATTTTAATCCTTTAAGCCATATCCTAAGTAATTCAGAGGTAGAGCAAGGATTAGAAAACATGTTCATATTGTTAGAGTCCTTAGGTATAGAAAGTATGCATAATAATAAATCTGAAGATGATTTGAAACAAATTGAAAAATTCAAAGGGTATAGAGTTCAAAGATTGAAAATATCATATAGATCTTTCCATGGATTGAAGATAAACTTCCTTTGTTGTTGCCATCAAACCATAACATTGCTCTTGTAGTGCTTTATAGAGTTCACATGAAAATTTGGAAGAAAAGGTTTAGTTAAAGCCTATGATGATGTCTTTCAGCAACAATTAAGTTTGATGGTATTAGAGTTTGTAAAGAGTCAGTGTCTCCCTCTGAGTATAAAAATTATATTTTTTAAGTTCCTCACAGAATCACAAAAACTGATGAACAAGTATCAACAAAGGTCAGGCCTGTGTTTAACATTCTTAAACTACACCTTTTTTACCATCTCTAAATGAGGCAGCCTATACTGGACCAGATCTTATGTCCTCCTTGTTAGGTCATTTATTCCGGTTCAGATCAAATCAGTTTATTATGTTATCGGATATAAAACAAGCCTTCCTTCAGATTAAGTTAAAATCTATTGAAGACCGCAATCGCTTTTGTTTTTTTTGGAAAAGTAATGGTCAGTTAAAGGCTTATCGATACTCAACCATAGTTTTTGGTTTCACATCCTCACCTTTCATCCTCAATTATATCATTAAGCATCATGCTCAGTCTTATGAGGATGATGCATGTACTCAGATTCTATTAAATAATTTTTTTGTTGATAATTTAATTATTAGTGGCAATGATCTACAACATTTAAAAGAACTTTATTATGAATGCAACAAAAGAATGGAAGATGGTGGTTTCCATCTTAGAAGTTGGGACTCTAATAATGATCAATTAAGAGCTGTTATGGAAACAAAGGGTAGAATAGTTCAACATCAGGAATCAGAAGATAAGGTTCTTGGATATCTTTTTAATCCTCTTACAGATAAGTTAAAACTATTGCAAAATTTTCAGTAAATGCTGATGCAAATACCAAAAGATTGTTGTTATCAGCTGTGTCCAAGGTTTTTGATCCTTTAAATATTTTTTTACCCGTAACTTTAAGAGGTCGGTTATTAATTAGATTATGGCAATTAGGTCTCAATTGGGATGAAAAGGTCCCTGCCGATGTTTTAGTTTCCTGGTCTTCTCTCTGTTCAGATTTAAATAAATTACATAATATTGAAATTGAAAGGTGTGCTTTCTCTCCTTCTCCTTATTCGTGTTTTGTGATGCTTCATCTTGTTATGGTTTTGTTATTTATAGTATAGGTCAAGGTTCTAATTTAATATTCTCAAAGACCAAGGTGGCCCCCCTCAAATCTAGGGCTTTGCCCTCTTTGGAGTTGTTGTCTGTGTTCTTATCCAAGTGTATCAAATCAATATTATCAGAATTTCAAAATGTACAGTTCAAAAACATAAGGTCTTTGTAGATGCTCAAATTGTCCTTTCATGGCTCCTGTCTGAAAGGCAAAAATAAAAATATTTTTGTTAACAATAGGCTCAAAGAAATTTATCAAATCAAAATCAAGTTGAGCAAGAGTACAAAGTATCCATTTCTTATGCTTACATCAATACTGCTGAAAACCAAGCAGATCTGATTACCAGAGGTGTTACAACTTCTATTTTCTTTCAAAATTGCCATTATGGCTAAAGGGTCCTTCTTGGATTCTCCTTGATCAATCTCAATGGCCTATTAGTAAACTTAAATGTTTGTCTGAGGCCAATAAGGAAAAGACTTTGCAATGTCACACATCTGTGGTAGCTACTCAGTCTTTATTACCATTTAATGATTATTTCAAGTGTGCATAGGCTTTATAAAGTAACTTCAAAAATATTCAAATTCATTAGCAGGAGTAAAGGGCTGGATGAAGATTGTGATCAGAAAGCCCAACTCTCTATTGATTGAAGATAATGCAGCAGCATTGTTTTTCTAAGGAGATATTATTTCTCCAAAATCCTAAAAAGGATGAAATTCCTCTGCTGGTCAATCAACTTAACTTATTCATAGATGATAAAGGCCTAATCCGATCCAAAGGTAGAATTGCCAAGACACTTTTATATAATGATGATGTGATAAATCCAATTCTTCTTGGCAAGGATCATCATCTCACTAAATTAATAATAAGAGACTTTCATTCAAGATGTCAACACTTGGGTGTTCAAACCACTATCAATTTCATCAGAGCTCATGGCTTCTGGATTACCAAGGCCAGGCAGGCTGTAAAAAATGTTTTGTCAGACTGTATAGGTATGCAAAAAAATTTAACAGTATACCCTTTTAAATATCCAAAAATGACAAATCTTCCTCATCATAGAGAGTTAATTTTGTGCGTCCCTTTGAGCATACTGGCGTGGACTTTACAGGGCATCTTCGTTGTAAAGATTAATGATAAGGAATTTCAAAAATGTATCTATTAATTTTCACCTGCCTTAAATATCAGAGCTATTCATGTTAATGTCCTTCCAGATATGTCCACAGAATCAATCCTTTTACTTTCATTCCAACGTTTCACAAATATATATGGCATACCATCCAATTTGTACTCAGATAATGCCAGGAATTTCAAACAAGGTGGAAATATTCTGTTAGAATCTTTGTCTTCAAATATGTTCTCCGAACATATGCGTATCAATAACATCAAACATTACAAGATTCCAGTCTATTCTAGGTGGGATCAGTTTGGGAGAGAATGATACGAACAGTTAAGGGATGTCTCTATAAAACTATAGGTAAAGCAACCTTAACTTATTTTCAACTGTTA
>JABUQX010113155.1:0-7500 GCA_015478945.1 Trachelipus rathkii | reverse complement strand
GTATAAGAATTACCAATATGGAGATATGACTTAAAATGTTACCTCTATTAAGTGATAAATTTTGCTCCACCTGGTCAAACATTTTGGCTCACCCTGTTACAACCAGAGTAAATCTACAAAAACGAATGGTGGTTCTGAACTTTCCAGGGATAACATTAACGCCATGCAAAATATAAAAGTTTTCAAAAATTATCGAGCGGCCAACTTCCATTATTTTGGTACGCAAAAAATGGATAGACCCTAATAGAGCATTTTCTTGGCAACTATCTTCTATCGGGGTCATTCTTAATAGAGCATTTTCTTGGCAACTATCTTCTATCGGGGTCAGAGGAGAGTCTATATACTCCCCACGACTTGCTCTGGTGCACAGGATTTTTTCTTTCAATTTCTGCAACATTCGCGGTCTCCATTCTAATTTCCACTTTGTTGGATACCACCTCTCTTCATCTAAACCTTACATTTTATTTTTTAGCTAACGTGGGTGTTTGATAGCTCCATGGCAGCAATCGTCATACTCTTTTCCCTCCAGACTCAGTTTCGGTTGGTGTAATAGACACTGCGCAACACTCCCTATTTTCACTCGATATTATCGATAACGTTCAATATAATGAGCCATTTTTTTTCTTTAATTCTTTCTTTATATTGGTACATTATATAATCCTTAAACTTTATGTCAGTAGCCATGCATCTTCTAATCGTTCAAGGAAATGGACACAAACTGATAGCTCAGACGTTTGAAGGTGTAAATGTCATGAAATTAAAAAAATCAGGAGTTCAGGCAAAAATAAAAGCAGTTTATATAGTAATGTACATTTCATTCACTGTTATGCACATCAACTTAATTAATATAATAATGAGAAATGCAGCAATTATTATACAGAACGCAAGAATACTTTTATCTAAAGTTTTGGCTATTCCAACATTCTTCTCAATATTACCGCAACGTGTATCCATTCTCAAGAAGCATACGTCCATCAAGATTCCACATCCATCTCCTATACAGGTGAAACTTTAACATAAGGACTGTAAACAGAGTTCATGAAAATTTGCCACTTTTAAAAAGCTGCATTACTGAATTCATTCAATAGCAAATGATGATCAAACCATTGCAGAAGCAAAAGGAATTTTAAAATACCTGAATGATGATAATATCATGTTTCCGTTAGAGCTTTTTCGTCAGATTATGCCTCATTTTGAAGTAATTTATAACCAAATGCAATCTCGAGAAATTAGTGGGTCTAAAGTCAATGAATAAATAACAGATTTCAAATTTGCTATTTTAGAAATAAGAAACTCGAAATACTGTGAGAATCATTCAAAGACACTCATGACAGAAGCTAAGGAAGTTTGTGACTATATATGCCGATATAATGGATATATATTCTTCCACTAAAAACTTAGTAGCTAGTTGTTAAATTGTTCAACGCAAGAAAATCTTCACGTTTTAAGAATGAACCACCTACAGAAGAGATAGTATTTACCACTGAAGCATATCCCGTGATTGACAAAGATAAGTTTGAAACAGAGCTAAAAGTTTTCTATTGTAAATCCGATATGCATGAATATTGCAAACTAATTGAGCTGTTGAAATTTATCTTTGAAAAATAATCTAGATGATGTTTTTAATGAAATTATAAAACTGATAAAAAAAATCCTCTAGACAATTCCCATGACGACATCGGAGCCAGAACGCTGCTTTTCAACACTGAAAAGAATAAAAACTTTTCTAAGGAGCACTTTCATTCCTGAAAGACTACATGCTTCTGCAGCGCTTTCAATCGAGAAAAATTTCCTCAACAATCATCCAGAGATCAAGGAGAAAAATTTTAATCTTTTTGCTCAAAGTAAAACAAAAAAAAACTGGATTTCGCTTTTAAATGAATGGATCAAGCTTGAACTGTAGCAGTGTAGACTATTAGCAAGTAAGTAAGTAAAAAAAAAAAAAAAAAATTAGGATTTTATCACCTTTATATATAAAAAAAATTTTATATAGGTTTGTTTCGTTTTCCATAATATTAAAACAATGGGTAAAATAAGTTTTCTGAAGCAGAACCAATAATTTTAGCTACGAGCCGCGCAATATGTAGCCCTCCAACACTGTCTGATCTCAATTTTCAACCTAATGCGGTTGTTACGCATATGTGCGCAACTACGTTGTTCATAATGGTCTCTACTTTGGAGTTTGCTGAATTTTCCACCCTGTAGCTCAGACTCTCTTGTCAATCTACTTTTAAAATAATTTGTTGATTATCTCCTAACTCTACTGGATATCCTAAATTCTTCGACTAATTAAATTACAAAATAGGGCACATTCTTTCTTCATATCTTTCTCTAAAATCATTATTTTACGCCATTTCAATGCTCACCTCCGACAATGGCTTTCTTCTGGTTCTCAAGAAACAGACTGTGAACTTGCTTTCATCCCCCAATTTCTCTTTTCAGAATGACCTTGATAAGATGGTGCAGCTTTCTACCCGCATCCCTGATCACCTTAGAGATGAACTCGACATTCTAGATCTTTTCACAACTTCTAATCCTTCACCTTATACTGCGAGTAGGAGTTGCTGTTGAAGCACCTAAGCACATGA
Source organism: Trachelipus rathkii (assembly GCA_015478945.1). Classification (NCBI taxonomy): domain Eukaryota; kingdom Metazoa; phylum Arthropoda; class Malacostraca; order Isopoda; family Trachelipodidae; genus Trachelipus; species Trachelipus rathkii. Next base: position 4,912 of record JABUQX010113155.1, on the reverse strand, counting down.
ACTTCGGTCAAGAACATACAATTAGGTCTAAATGAAAAAGAATGACTTTGTTCGCCTATGGGTTCCTCCGATCCACGTACCCTCTTATCTGTGTATCATGTTCTATCTCTCCAAGTCTTCGCAGGAAAGACCCCTAACTGACCGCGAGGAAACGTTTTCATAATTTCGATGCAGCAAACTAGTCGGACTTATATTTCTTTGATTTACCTTGGGAGGAGTACCTCCGAGTGTGCAGAGAGCAAAACTGAGGTAATTTTCTTTGGCATGGAGACGTACATTTCATACTTTCCCTTCACCTAAAACTAACAAACCTCGATTTAACACCACTTGTTCTCGTGCTAATTGCCACAGGTATGTTGCCTTCAGGAATTGCCATCCCCTTCAAATTCCAAAAACTCGAGTAACTTATAATTTAACCCAGAAAAGTAAAATCTCCGTTATACTAAAAACTTTTGTCCACAGAAACTGCAATAATCTTCATGGTTCTTCTTTTAACGGGAAATAGCCCGAATACATATAACTAGAACACTGAAAAGTAAGGGAGAAAACGGTCATTGAAGAAAGAACTGATAAAGCAATTATAAACAGTGCAAAAAAAATCTGAGATAGAGCAAAAGCATTTCTGGTATAGAGGCGAATACGATAACGATGAGTGCAAAGGAAGAGGTTAAAAATCGGGTAGAGACTGATCTGGAATTTGGCGATTAATAGGAGACGAGAAATGCAAATAGGACTACTTTATTCATGTTGAGAAAGGGTGAAAAACTAATAGGAATAATGTGTCCGAACGTGAATTGTCTATGTTATGGTAGCATTGAAGAACTTTATTTAGTAGTTTACATTAAGTTGAAAGAAATACTGAAAGTGGGGAAATGAAGGGGCGCGCGAGTTTATATATATTGAAGTCAATGTTAAAAAAAATAGCATGAAATGTCAGAGGAAAAATGGTAGGAGTGAATGGAAGGTAACAGACATAGAAAAGCCACTCTATAAGATTATAACAGGTCAGATAAATTGGGTAAGTCAGCATAATAGACCAGACAAATTATCTGAGTAGGTACATTTAAAGAGGCATAAGGAACATATGAAAATGAAAAAACTAAACATAAATATATGAATCACTAGCAATAGTCATTGAGGATTAAGAGGAAAAAGTTATGGTAGAATACACAGACGCGTCTTTCAGGAAGATGTGCTAAAACTCGATTAAATCACGTAGTTCCGTATTTAATTGCCTATTCTAATTTTCGTTATACTTTCCAAAACTTACCGCAAATGATGTTAAACTAACACGACTGTAAATCCTAAAAAATCCTTTTGATTACCAATTTTTGTAAATAGGTATATGCACTATTTTCAAGTGTTAATATGCTCGAGATGTGACAAATAGGAATGTTAAAAATATGAAATATTACTTTCACCTTCACTTGCAATTTTACCATATATGCCATCAGGATCTGCAATGAAAGTGATAAAGTATTTTCTTAATTTATTGAACATCAATTACTTAACATGATTCATTCTTAAATATCCTGTTACCATCTAGGCCTATTACCTGCTGCTTTTCTCGAATATAAATTTAAAGTCGGTTTTGTTTTCTCTCTCCCGTAAATTTTTATTCCACCAGTTAAGTGTTTTATTTCCAGCCCTGAATGACAGTGACTGAATAATGTTCTCTAAAATTAACTTAAAACTTTCCCCCAGTTTTCAAATTCCATATTCTGATCAGTCTTCAAATATCTTTGAATTAGTCTTACTCTTCATTTTTAAAATCACACATCTGTACATTATTTCCATTAATGCCGTTTCATAACTTAACCTAAGTTAAATTATTGTAATGTTATGTTTTCTTCGAAATTAACATTACTTAACCAAAAGTCATTAACTAGTACTAAATATAATCTGGTTTCTTCAGTAACAGCCTGGGTTACAAACTTACAATATTATAAATAGCAAATAATAATGAACCGTTTTGATCATAATAAAATAATATACCAATAAATATCCTGAAGGTTAAAATCACACATTGGAATGTCAGTGTAATACACCATTTTTTTGTGGTGTCCTCAGAGATATAAATTCATGTATTTATTATTTAATTTGCAGCCCCACAAAATCTATTCTCTAGAACAGCCACTGGGTCTCATTTCTTCATTGGTAGAAAGTAGAAGTTCTTTTGCAACTTCCAAAATGCAAGAAAATTTTTCATGGACGTTTGTGCAATAGGGTAAAATTTTTTAGATCTTAAAAGCAGTTTTGCATAATTATACTTACATTATTATTATTATCATATTTATTATTTACACTTTATTTATAAAGGTTACTCAATCAACTGCCTATTGCCAATTAAAATCGAGCCTCGAAAATCTTAGCAATTTAGATAGAGAAATAATGGATGGTTGTGGATCGATTATTCATAGTTTGTAATCTTTCGTTTCTCTAAAGATATTATTTTATATAATTTATTAAATAGTTAAAATATTAATTTTTAAAGTTGCAAAATGTAATCAGTTGGATAAATTACTGTTTTAAAGGATTGTTTTATTCTATACACATACTTTCTAGAACATTTTATTTACGAGAATATTTAGTGATTTTTAAATGATCTTTAGTTTTTCATTCATTAGAATTTTTTAACACAACTTATATGACTAATGCAATGTGTGCGCATTTATAATTGCCACTTCGCCTTTGGTATCCTTACACTTACCACAATCAATCTTTGACCGGAATTCAGGCTGACTTCAGGTAGGACCCTCACTTCTTCCACAACCCTATAATCCGAGATAATGAAGTAATCTATTATGGATTTTTTTATCAAAGACTTCAGTATTCTTATTCCACCTATACGTTGTGTATTTATGAGATTCCTTATGCTGAAAAAGCTCATGATCTTAAAAACTTTTCTCATACATAAATCGAAAAGCACTTTCCCCTAGGCATTTCTTTAGTCTTCCCATGTGGTTCCAATATCCTCCCCTCCTCGCTTCTTCTTGATACCCTTGCTTTGAAATCCCCATCAAATAATGTACTATATTATCCTCTCTTCCCCTCTCCACACACTCCTTCATTGATGTTCGCTATGTCATGCAGAAAAGAGAATTTATTTAATTGTCTTTAGTCTTAAAATAACGTTATTAATGAAATTTCAATATTTCGTTTTTATTACCAAATATTTCATTAGTTGTTGAAACCTTTTTAATAAAAAATTTTAACTTCTTTAATTACGCTTTGCTTAACTTTTCATATTACAAATTTTAGAACTCTTAAAAGTACGATTTTTTTCCTAAATTCTCAACCACTTTGAAATTAGTTTGTGTAATATCTTAAACATTGACGTTTTTACGGTTATTATTCAGCATTTGAAAGTATAATGTTGTTTCATTGAAATGCAATTTCAAAAAGCAGAAAGAGAATTTATAATTGTTTTAGGTGTCTCTTAAATTGACGTTTTTCTTAATGAAAATTTCCAATATTTGTTTTTATCATTACCAAATAACATTTCATTAGTTGTTGAACAACGTTTTAATAAAAAACACTTCTAAATGTAACGCTTTTTCTTAAATCTTCACATACGAATTTAGAACTCCGTTAAAAGTTACGATGATTAAACTATTTTATCAACATTTGAAATATTTTTGTAAACCGAAAATTGAGTAGTTTTAACGGTATTTTCAGCTTCTGAAAAAATAATGTGTTTCATTGAAAGCCAATTTCAAAAAGCTGAAAAAGGCGAAATTTATTAATAGTTTTAGATGTCTTAAATGACGTTTTTTAATGAATCTTCAATATTTGTTCTTTATATACCAAATATTCCATTAGTTTGTGAAAAACTGTTTTTTATAAAAAAATTTTAATTCTAAAATCGCGACAGTTTTCTCTGAAATTTTCAAATAGAAAGCTTAGAACTCTTAAAAAGTACGATTTTCCTAAATTTCAACATTGAAATTCATTCTGGTACAATCTTATAGATGAGTCATCTATTTTATATCGGGTATTTTCATTGCTAATTTGAAAAAAAATGTTGTTTCATTGAAATGCAATATTTCAAAAAAGCAGAAAAGTTAATTTATAATAGTTTTAGGTGTAAAATCTGACCGTTTTTTAATTTGATTAAAAAAATTTGTTTTTAATAACAAATTTCATTAGTTTGTAACACATTTTTAATAGCCAATTTCTTAACACTTTCAAAACGCTTTTCTTAATTTTCACGATTTCACAAATTTTTAGACACTTCTTTGTAGAACACGTACGATTTTTCCTAATTTCAACATTTGAAAACTTACTTTGGTAAATCATATAAAATAGAGTTTTCGTATTTTCAGCATTGAAAAAAATGGTTAAATTAAAACACAATTTTTTAAAGCAAAGGAAGTTTATTAATTGTTTTGGTGTCTTAAATTGACTCTCTTTTTGAATAAATTTCAATATTTGTTTTATATATACCAAATTTTTCATTAGTTGTGAAAACCTGTTTAATAAAAAAATTTAACTTCTACAAATTACGCTTTTTCTTAAATTTTCACATTAAATTTAGACTCTAACAAGTACGATTTTTCCTAATTTCGAACATTTGAAATTATTTTGGTAATCTTAAAATTGAGTTGTTTAACGGTATTTTCGCATTTGAAAAAATATGTGTTTTATTGAATGCAAATTTCAAAAAGCAGAAAGAGTTATATTGTTTAGGTGTCTTAAATTTGACGTTTTTTAATGAAATTCAATATTTTGTTTAATATATATAACAATATTTTCTTTTTTGTGGTCATGTTTATAATAAAAAAAATTCATAACTTCTAAAAATATACGACATTTCCTCTTCTTAAATTCTCTCAGTATCACAAATTTATGAACATCATTAAAAGTACGACTTATTTCCCTAAAATAATTCAACTTTTGAAATTCATCTTTT
>JABUQX010113154.1:10000-14994 GCA_015478945.1 Trachelipus rathkii | reverse complement strand
GGTATGCGCTTCGTTCGGTGCCTCAGGTGGTGTTTAACCGTTTCGCATTTTATCGTGAAACGCTCGCGTTTTATTATATATATATAATATATAAGAGAATGATCCATAATATTATTTCAATTTATGACGAAGTAATTCTTTTCACATTTGACTTCAAGTTACAAAATTACTTCACTTGAATCATCCCAAAGAGAACACTTAAAAACTACAAATATAAAGTTATTTAGAATTGTTTTAAATTTCTTTCAGAACCAGGACCCCCAACCATTTGGGGTATCGTGGAAGAAACCGAAACGGAAGACTCCTTAACAATCCTTTGGATCGATCCGACTGATAAAAACGGAGCTTTGCAATCGTTCAACGTAGTTCTTTATAATGAATCAGACATCATAGTTGAAGGAGTAGGAGGAGAAGTTCCATATTCCGAATATGCCGAGGCATTTTACACCTGCCCGTTATCTGATCTAGACCCTAGTATTAATTATACAGTGGAAGTCTATGTAAGTATAAGTATATATATATATATATATATATATGTATATATATATATATATATATATATATATATATATATATATATATATATATATATATATAGTATATATATATATATATATATATATATATATATATATATATATATATATATATATATATATATATATATATATATATATATATATATATATATAATATATATATATATATATATATATATATATATATATATATATATATATATATATATAATATATATATATATATATATATATTCTGCTCTATATATATATATATATATATATATATATATATATATATATATATATATATATATATATATATAAATAACATATAGATATTTTTTTATATATAAAATATATATATATATATATATATATATATATATATATATATATATATATATATATAATCAAGTTACAGATTTTCGAATATCAAAATCGGGTACAAATTCTAATCCAACAGAACTATGATTCCCCCCCCCCAAAAAAAACAAAAAACAAAAAAAAAAATATGTTCGAACTGTTGTAAAATTCAAATCAAAAATTTTTAAAAGAAACGAATAAAAAAAGAAAGAAAGAAAAAGAAAAAGAATTCTAAATTTCGAGCTTACGGTTTTGGTGCTCAATGTACCGTATTTTAATTTCTCTACTTAAGTTTACTAGAACCTCTGGTGTAGGAATATACCTGTTCCCGGATGTTGTTTTAAAAGTATGCACCCGTATAAATATGCGCATGCATACCTACCTACATATGTATATATATATAATAAGCTTGAATAATATAAATGTAAATATATTACTTAATTACTTTACTTAAGATAGTTCCATTATAATATATATATATGATATACCGTATAAATGAATAAATATATAATATATATATATACTTTTTATCATACTATAGCTGTTGCAATATTATCACATACAGATTACTCTAATATAATATGATTACCTTATATACTATTATATATAATATAATACCTAATACTGCAATTCAACGCTACCATCAATATATATAGTAATTAATTATCTATTTTTACTTACTATCTTATTATATAATAGATCGCATTAATGGTGTCATATAATATTATTATATATATATAATGTATATATATTTAATTACCTTTGTAAATAATTAACTTATACAGTATATTATAAAATATACTATTATCTTTATAACGATAATAAATTTTAGCTTACACATAGTATACTATATATTATACTACCTATATATATACTTATTATAATCATCTCATATAACTATAAGCTTCATATTAAACCTACTATATATAATCACTATAATTATATAATACTATATAATAACTTAATATATATATAGCGTAATACCAACTCAAAGCCTAACTAGCTTTCATACATATATAATAACCTATATCGCTGTATATATAATATATTATAATATACATATATATATATTAAAATATTACTTCATATAAAATACTCAATATAATTTAAAATTACAATCTATAATAACCTTCATTGTACTGTAACATATATACATATACAATACATTAATACATATATATAAAATTTATAATTATATAATAATAACTATCATATAATATATATATATAAACTAATACTATATATTATACTATATATATATATATATATATATTATATATCACTTATATCACCTATATATATACATATCTGATAACTATTATAGAGAAAATTACTACTAAATAGTTATACTATATTATATATATATAATATAGTATATATCACTGTTACTATATATATAACTATATATATATATATATTAACATAATATAAGATTATAATAACATTAATAATATATATATAATCAACCATATATACTATACTATACCTTATATATATAATTAACTAATTGCTTCAAAATTCGTTATCAAGTATCAATTGAAAAGTTGTAATTTTATTCCAAATAAATAAAAGTAGTAATTTGCATTAATTGTGAGAGTAATTTGATCAGTTTTGTAATTTATTTCATTTAGTATAAATATTAAAGCTGAAAATTTTTTATTATAATATTATATATATAAATTAATTATTGTAAATTAAAATTCTTTAATAATTTCCTTTTTTAGCTCTTTCAAATAGATAATATTTATTCATTAAATTTCAGAACACGTTCATCTGATTTCAATATATTTTCAAGTAGTTATTATTATTATTATTATTATTATTATTATTATTATTATTATTATTATTATTATTATTATTATTATTATTATTATTATTATTATTATTATTATTATTATTATTATTATTATTATTATTATTATTATTATAATTATAATTATAATTATAATTATAATTATAATTATTAATTAATATTATTCATTCATTTATTTATTAGTAATTATTCATTTATTTTTATTATTATTTTTTAATATAATCATAATCAAAAAACATTCAAGAAGAAAAAATATTAGATTAATATAATGTATAATAAAGTATTATATCGATCAATTGTAATAATTGAATGATTAATTTAATAATTATCATATTAATTCCAATATATATATATAAATATTAATTATTTAATTATTATCTATCTAATTAATTATATATACTCTATATTAATTTTTATCATATTCTCAAATAATTAAACTTATAATTTATAATTATTATTATGTTAATATTATTATCTTATTATTATTAATTATTATTTATTTTATATATTATAAATTATTATTATTATTTATTTTTTTATTCTTTATTTATTAATTATTATATTAATTATTATCTATTATTATTATTATTATTATTGCTGTTGCTGTTATTAATATTGTTTATATTATTGTTGTTATTATTATTATCATTGTTATTATTGCATACATGTGTGTTTTTTTAGATGTTATTATTGTTGTTATTAATATTATGTAAGTTAATTTATTATCTTTATTATTTATTATTGCTCTCAAATTAGTCTAACTTTGCATAAAATTATTATCCTCTTTTTATTACGAGGATTATTATTATTAGCATTATTATTATTAAGTAATGTATTAGGATTATTCTACGACTCTCAAATAATATTTACTTTATTATATCTAAGATACTCTGTATTATCTTAGTACGTTGAAGAGTTTTTATGAATGATTGATTAGTATATAATTAATATTCTTATATGAACATTTTCTTTAATTAAATTATAATTGTTATTTTAGCTTATAATTATTAAAACATTTATTATTTAATTAAAGTAATCAATATTTTTTTTTTATACAGATATTATTTTAATTAATAAAATTATTGTTTATAATATTTTTATTTATATCAATAAATTTATTACATAATATTATATAATTATATATATTATTAATATATTAAATAATTATATTTTATTATATTTAAATTACAATTATATATTATTCACAATTTATACACTTATTATTAATTATCTTATAATATAATAATTACAAATTCATAATATATTTTATTAATATTTAATTTTTCATATTATTATTATATTATATTATATTATTTTTAATATTATTAATAATATAAATTATATTAATTATATATATAATAATATAATATTTAATTTATTATTATTATGATTATAAATATATATTTATTATATTATTATTTCATGGTTGATTGATAAATTGCGATTGTAATGGTAATTATATAATATAATCTCTCATTCTTAAACCCTTTGAGAGAATAAATGCAACAAGATACTATATTTAGCTCATATATAATAACAAATTACTATGTATCTGATCTAGTACACTGCATACTCTCGATGTTGCAATGAAAGGAAACTAACTAGTGTTATTATACTGCTAATTAAGAAGTAATAGAGACTTTCAAAAATAGACTCCAGAAACTACTCAAGCTGAGAATATGATAACAGATTTCTTAACTCTGCTAAAAAGCTCAGAATGTAAACATGTTACAATTGCACTATCTAAAACGAGTAAATATCTCAGAATACAAAACAAACTTTTCTTGAAAAATCCACGGTGTTCACAGAGGGTTTTGAAATTAATTAGATGACATTGAAATGAACTGTGCTAAAGTATGCTTCAGAAATACACCAGTAACAATTAAAATAAGGCTTAGAGATCAACAGTTAAACAGCACACAACATTACCATCTAGTATGGCTGCGAAACCAATTGCTGAAATCCATGAACGCTTCTAATTTGTACTTCAGCAGACTTAATAGATAATGATATTATATATAGAGGTTATATTTACTAAAAGACACTATATCAATTGATACTCGAGAGAATACTCATAAAGCGAAAACTCCTTAAATCAATGAATAGAGAATCCTACTGATATTGGTGGATCATGGAAAAAAATTGTAAAAATTAGTTATTCACTATGGAAAATTAACTATAGCATGTTCTTCGCACAGATCTGTACTTATAATGATAAAGTTCATTATCTAGTGGTGCAGTTCTCAATTATTACGAACGATAAAAGTAAAAGCTAACTCTTCCCTGAAAGATGGAAC
>JABUQX010113154.1:0-5000 GCA_015478945.1 Trachelipus rathkii | reverse complement strand
GAAAAATTTATTGGCAGATGTGCTGAACAATTTTCAAATAGTACAGAATCCTTAGTCGGATCCGGATCCGGATCCGAAGTCAGAGCCGGAGCCGGAGCTGGAGCTGGAGTATGATTTTTTTTCGAAGAATATTTTTTTTAGAAGATCTGCTGAATAATTTTCAAATAGTGCAGAAACCTTATTCGGATCCGGAGCTGAAGCCAAATTTGGAGCCAGAGCCAGAGCCGAAGCTGGAGCCGGATCCTGGGTATGAATTTTTTTTCAAGAAATATATTTTTAGCGGAAAAATTTAATGCCAGAAGACGTACTGAACAATTTTCAAATAGTACAGAAACCTTAGTCAGATATCGGAGCCGAAGGTGAAGTCGGAGCCGGAGCAGGAGCCGGATTCAAAGTCGGAGATGAAGTCGGAGCCTGGATATGAATTTTTTTCAAAAAAAAATTTTTTAGGTGAAAAATTTAATGCCAGAAGACGTACTGAACAATTTTCAAATAGTGCAGAATCCCTAGTCGGATCCGGATCCGGAGTCGGAGCCGGAGCCGGAGTCGAAGTCGGAGCCGGAGTCAGAGCTGGTGCCATAGTTTGATTTTTTTTCGAAAAATATTTTTTTAGGTGAAAAATTTATTGCCAGAAGAAGTGTTGAACAATTTTCAAATAGTGCAGAAACCTTAGTTGGATCCGGATCCGGATCCGGAGCGGGAGCCGGATTCTGGGTATAAATTTTTTTCAAGAAAATTTTTTTTAGATGAAAAATTTGTTGCTGATTACTTTCTGAACATGATGATACTAATCGAGTTCAGAACTCCTATTATGGAATGAGTCTCTCGATGTTGAATCGGAACCGAAGGTGTGTGAAGCCGCAGAAAGCATGGAGCGAGTATGAAGCGAGACCGGTAGCGTGTTATTTCGTCGTGTGCAGTCGACAGTCGGCTAGTCAGGTTCAATAGGTACAGTCAAGGTTTTATTTGCGTTGAATAAATGAAATAATATTTGTCTTATTCTTCTCTCTCCTCTCAGAAGGAAGAGTTAAATAATTTTTTTTAGAAAGGAAAAACTAATATCCATTGCGGTTCATCTGCTGTATAACATTTTCTAATAGTGCAGAAAACCTTAGTCGATCCGGAGCGGACGGTGAAAAGCGAGACGCTGTCAGTGAGGCCGAGACTGTCGAGGGTGATAGAATTCGGTTCTTTCTCAAAAAATATCGGTCTTTTTTAGTTGTTGAAAAATTAATGCCACGACACCGTTACCTCCAACAATTTTCAATAATGTTAGAAATCCTTAGTACGGTAGTTTGCAGTGGACCGATTTCGGATCGGAGAACTCTGGATCCTGAGTGGGAGTATAAATTATTTTCAAGAAATAAGATTTTTCTTAGATAAAAAATTTTGGAGCCGGATCTGAAGAACAATTTTTTTTCAAGAATTTGTTGGGAGAATCCTTTTAAGGAATTTTCTGGATTTGGAGTAAGTAGCCAGTCTCGGAGCCGATGCTGCTCCAGAGAGATTTACTAAATAGTTTCTCGAACCATGGGAGTTTTAAGTTCGGAGATGTAGCCAGTTATGCATGTATTTTCGAAAAATACTCAGGTTGTATATAGGTGAAAAGTCTATTTATATAGAAGACGTGTATAAGTTATTTAATTTAATTGTCATGAATCTGATTATTTCTTTAATAGTTCGTGCAAACCCTACATCCTCGCGAGATCACAGAGGTCAGCGAAGCGATATGAGATTCAATGGTAAAGAAAGTTATCATTTTTCGAGCTGGAATTCACCCGGAAGCCACGAGACCCACACGAGGTATTTCAAGTGCCGTAGAAACTATATTACTGTGAGCGTATGATAATTTATTATTTGAATATAATAATTTTTTAGTATACTAGTAGAAAATAAATTATTTAATATTGACCATAGCATAAAGAGTACGTACTGAACAATAATTTTATCAAAATAGTATATATATTATACTTTACAAGAACTTCTTAGCCAGATTCGAAGCTGTAAGTTACGGGATAAGCCTGGAGCTACGAGTCCTCGACATGCCGCAGGTGCCTGTGAGTGGTATGATTTATTTCTAAAAAAAAAAATGAGGTTCATGACATTAGATATTAAATAAGGTATAAATCTTACCTTAATGGTTAGTTATTATGGTGAGGTTGTGAGAGAATAAATGGTGTCGGCTCTTGCTAAAATTGTCAACCCTACTCCAATAGGTTATTTATTGCATAAGCAGGCAAACTACATTCTCGAGGAATATGTTTTCCATATTATTTGATTATGTAAACTATTGAATTTGATCTTAATCTAGGTAGAAAATATGTTGATACATTTTATGTTGCAAAATATTAAGACAAATATTGAAGGCTTATCATTTTGAACACATTTTGGAAATATGGCATATGGATTGTGTTGTGTTTAAGACGGTGATGGTTTAATTGGATTGATCCTGGTTATACAAACATAAGATAAAATTGGTTTGAGGAATTGAAAATTTATTGTAAGGGTAAATGCACATGTTGGGAAATTTTTGCTTGCTCGCTTTCTCAATCTTTGTCTCTCTCTAGCATGCCTCCCTTCACTATCCTTCTGGAGGCAATGTGTCTCGGTTAGTTTCTTTATTCTCTCTGGGTCAAAGAGGTATATTTTGACAATACTACCAGGCAGTATTTCTCCAAACCCCATTATTAAACACAGGAAAAATTAATCCTCAAATAACTATATGTAAAACAAATCACGTAGGTAATTGACTGGTACAAGAATGAGAAACTATATTATATAGTATGACATTACGGAAAAGAAATAGAAATAAAGAGAATTAGAGTCAAATCAGCCATGATTTGAACACTACACATGCTGCAGAATGGGAGATTGAGCAACGTCTCAACAGCCATAACATCGTCGGTAAAGTACGGCCATCATGGGCCACGTCCTACGCATGAGTCGTGCTAACGAAGACCCACATAGCCCGCCTTGCCTTAAACCGAACTTTTCTATATGATAAAAGTTCTGTGAATTTGGAGCACACTGAAGTCCATCATGAATCTCCATTCAGCACCTCTATATATCCATGTTGAATATAGGGACTCCTATACCCTAAGCCATTACAGATTACCTCAGATGTATTATGCGTCGGATGGTACCTGCTGTTCCCTCTCGTGGAATCTCTACAATTATTAAAAATGTTAAATATTACTCGCCACAAGGCGCTAACCAGTATAATATTATATATCAGTTTAGTATAGAGGACAATTAGTCTACCGTGCTTTATTTCCACTGTGTCTGTTGATTTTAGAGTAAAGTGACTATATAAGTTACTATAATAATAACATAGATGATGAGATAGTTTAATTTATCAATAGATATTATTTTTATTAAGTAAAGTATATATACTAAATACAAAAGTAGACAGGATAGATATTTCGAATGACGTTATATTGGTACTGTCCCTACCTATATACAGTATATATGAGTTGCCAGTTTTACTATAAAAGAGTACGCCAATATTTGGTATTACATCATTTGGACTAAACACAAGCTTATCTAACACTCAATTATACCATTATCTTCAGTAATAGTGAGAAAATACTATTTACTATATTATACTTATATATAATCTTTGAGGGAAAACTTATACTTAGTCATTATATATAAATATATATTTTAACCCATAGGGATTTGTTTCATCACCGTTTGTGTTCCAAAAGTTCATCGATATTCTCACTCAGGACCTTAAAAACACATGCGTCTTAAATAGAATGATTGTCCTAATTCACATCAACATAGAAGTGAAAGAGGAACACAATAATAATAATTCATTATTTACCTAATTGTAAACAGGTTTAGTACTAAATACCTACTATAACATAATTATTTATGATATTAATTCAGTAGTATTAATTCAAACCCTCAAGCGAATTAGTTCTCATAAAATATTTAGACGTGCCCAAAAAGAAATCGTAATTTAATGAGGATATATATACGATATTAAATGAAAGAAAGTATGATATAACACCAAAACTTATGATGAAAGGTGTATAATGAATATATTTATAATTAACTTTAACAACACCCCAAGTATCTATCTATCTATCTTTATTCTAAAGCCAAGAACCAATTTAAGAGAATATTAAAAGAGGTTTCTATGATGAAAGTAATTTTTATGGTTATTTATTCATTAATCGTCTTATCTTAATTCCTATATGGCCTTGTTTATTTTCAGATTAGGTTTAAACTCACTAACCATAACCTTCCTTGTATATATAAAGGGGGAAACCTTATATAATTGCTCAAGGTGAGTAGAGCTATGAGTAAATACTACTATATTAGGAATCCTCAATATGCAGTATATAAAAAGCTATTTGAAAGTGTTTAATAAAAATAAGCAATAAAACATATGCAAAAACCTCATATACTTTCTTATCTCACAGCCTTGACTTTCATAAGTCACTTTGTAAAAATAATCTCATTTATACTCACTAGACCGTTAGCATCGTACATACATGGAATGGGGGGTGGACTCCCAGCTATTCACACGAACGACGTACAGAAGCCTAACCAGTCCAACTACCGGACCAAAGTACGCCTTTTTTTACTCAAGTCACCGGATCTATTAGAGCAGCACACTATTCGAAAAGGTAACCTAGATTCCTCACAATATCAAAACCTCCATACTCTTACTTCATGGCTTTAACCAAAATCTATCGCATTGATGAAAAATTAGCGGCGTATTTACCCGTATGATGGTGTTATGAAGAATAACTCAGCAAATTCCCCACTCCCCGCTTTTGAGATTGTTGCAAAAATCTAAACGCCAACATATCAGTGATTAGCAAAAACTACAAATACGTGAGAACAGAAGGCTGACCTGTTGAGCTCTTTGCAAATCACGTCGGTAAGTGGATTGAATTAAAAAGGTCAATCCGTATGTCTGAAAAACCTTTCTAACAACAAAAAATTAACGATATCGATGATTGCAATTGAACAATTAATTGAGAGAC
>JABUQX010113153.1:10000-12500 GCA_015478945.1 Trachelipus rathkii | reverse complement strand
CAAGTGGATAATGCGACCCAATAAAAAATTTTGGAATAATTAGCAAAAATGCTTTCACATTGCTATGTTAGTTAAATGAAATATTCTTTACTGTAATGCTTGACGTCAGTCTCGTCAGAGCCACCAACGAACATATCATTATAAAACAATGTTACTCAAATGAGGAATAATATTGACTGACTTCCGAGCATATCAATCAGTAGTCTTTTAGGTGCATATAGATGATAAGTAATATGCTTTGTATATAGTAGTATATATATATATATAATATAATATTATATATATATATTAATAATTTTAATTAAATTTTATTTTTAATTTTTTATAAGCTTTAAATTATATTTTAATATATATATATATATATATATATATATATATATACGGTATATATATACGGTATATATATAAAATACATGCAGACACGTTTGTATATCTGAAATGTTTTAAGTAATTGAAAGAGATATGTAATATATAATAATATATAATAATATTTATATATATATATATATATAATATATATAATTAATATATTATAATTAAAAGAGGTAAATAACTGAGTTACATTGAATAAAAGGAAAAGAATTAAAAATAGCTATCATAGTTTTATTTTCCTTTTTTTTTATTATTATTATTTATAATTTATTATTTATTTACTGTTAAAAACTTTGCAGTCCACTCGAGACCAGCCTGACCCTGATTTACGTGTAGCTCTGTGAGTGTGTTCAGTGTCAGTGTGGACGAAGATAATCATTGCAGAATCTATACCGGAACAGACTCTGTGAGTGTTTACAGTTAAACATACCGCAGTACCGACTAGCTAATCAATCTACTGGCGATTACGATGTTTCGCTAAATATTTGTAATTAAACTAAATTAATGTTTGTATAATAGCTATTACTAAAGTTAGTATTTTGCGGTACTATCACACACTTTCTTATGCATTAAGTCGTTCTGCCATCCAGTTCGAAACTTCTTAAATTACATTTCATTTTATTACTAAAATTTAATAGATTTTTTAAGATCCAGACTTCCAGAGTCGTCCAACTATCAGTTGTCTACCCATCCAATTAAAATTAATTTCGTTGTTAGAATCAATATTTATTTGTACTTAAATAAGAAATCATTTTGAAGAATCCTAGCTTCATTAATACTTAATAGTTATTTTTCATTTTTATACGAAAAAAAAGTTATTTTTATGATTATTGTTTAATTTTCTAGTGAAACGCGATTTCTTATTTAATTTATTCACTCGTCCACAAAAAGTCAAAAACACCCCCAGTTCCTCAAGATCCAACATCAACGTTTTCTAGCACAACTTCAGTCTTCACCTCTATGAGTTGGAAACTTGAAAGTTTGAAGACCTGAAGAGTGAAGATCTTTTTTCACTCTATCCACTTGTTCTTCTATACATACGTCTGCTTCATATTTATATATTAAAGTCTCCTCTCTCTCTCTCTCTCTCTCTCTCTCTCTCTCTCTCTCTCTCTCTCTCTCTCTCTCTCTCTCTCTCTCTCTCTCTCTCTCTCTCTCTCTCTCTCTCTCTCTCTCTCTCTCTCTCTCTATATATATAATATATATATATATATATATATATATATATATATAATATATATATATTATTAATATATAGATATAATATATATAATATATATTATATTATATAGTATAATATATATATTTATATATATGATTAAGTTACTTAACGACCACACGGAACGGGATATATATACAATTATATATATATATTAATATTATATAATATACTATATATATATATATATTATTATATATATATTATAACTATATATATATATATTATATATTATATATATATATATATATATATATATATATATATAGATTATATATATATATTATATATATATATATATTATATAGTTAGTTAGGTAGTATTAAACTGTTAATATTGTAAAATTACCTAACAAAAACTGCTCATTGTAAGAATGCAAATAAATCTTGTTAACAACAATCCATTCTGCGTTGTAAATTAAAAACTCGTACATCCCTAAAAACTTTTGCTATTTTATTTATTTTTCTTGTTTTATGTTAGTTTTAATTTTATTTTTCTACTTTCATTAAACTGAAATTTGCCCCCTGATTCCAAAAATGTATTTCATTTAGTGTAGCTATCGTTGTTTTTTAACTATGTGCGTCGCCTAATCTGGAGGATATATATATATTATATATATATATATATATATATATATATATATATATATATAATATTATATAATATATATATATTATATATATATATACGTATATTCATATATATATATATATATATATATAATTTATATATATATATATAATATATATATTATATATATATATATATATATATAATATAAATTATATAGTTATATATATATATATATAATATAGATATATATATATATGCATTATAATATATCAAATTATAATCGATTATAATATATCGAAATATCGATATATCGAATATCGATATTTTCTGGCGATA
>JABUQX010113153.1:0-2500 GCA_015478945.1 Trachelipus rathkii | reverse complement strand
TAAAAATTTGCATGGTTATCAGTTCCACCAAACATAGATGAATTTTCCAAGAGTAATGAGTATGAGGAAGTTCATATGCAAGATCAACCATCTCATTAATTAAAATTTAAGGCAAGAGTTTCATTAACTTTGAAACTTTTTTCTATCTTTAATATTTTTGTATTTTTAATTTTGAAACATTGTAATTATATCCGCTTATATATAATTAGCATTTATTATAACACTTTAGTAGTTAAGTTTACTTTGTGTGATCACATCCAAAACTATAAATTTGTAAAAGTACAGAACTAATTGCTTGCACCCTCAGAGGTTTTTTAATATATATGCAAATCGCCATTGGTACTATAAAGATTATGCAATACACACCCCTGGTATAGAGTCTAAAATCGAGAATCTAGGGTCTGGAGTCTAGAATCTAGAAATCAGAGACTAGAATCTAGACTCTAAACTCTAGAGTGGTTTTTAAAGAAATTTCATAGTGAAATATGATTATGCAATTATTAAAATTAATAATAAAGACATAGGAATAATCTGATAGGCACGAATTGCACTACTACTACTACTACTACTACTACTACTACTACTACTACTACTACTACTACTACTACTACTACTACTACTACTTCAATTCAACTCGATTTTTACTTTATTCAAACACTATGATTAGTAGTAACAAGGAAATGGTAAAATCAAACTTGAACATCTAATAAATGTTAAAAACATAGATATATATATATATATATATATATATATATATATATATATATATATATAAATATATATATATATATATTACTCGTCTATATATATATAACTATATATATATATATACGAGTATATGGCGAAGGCTAGTAGAAAATTGGTTCGGGCGATACCGGTACATCGGTACTTCGAAAATGGCATACCGGTACTCGGTACTTTGTGAAAGCGTTTGGGCGATACCGGTACTCGGTACTGTATCGCCGGTACATCGATACATCGATACATTTTCATATATGTGGAAAAACAATATTGATAAATGGAATTTCAATAAATAGTTATAATATTACTATAAGGCAAATAGATTTATGTTGTTTCTGTGCTATCTCTTTTAGATTAATTTATATATATATAATAATATATATATATATATGTGTGTGTGTATATATATATGTATATATATATATATATATATATATATATATATATATATATATATATATATATATATATATATATATATATATAAAAAAAATATATATATATATATATAGATATATATACACAAACGGTACACTAATAATATATATATATATATATATATATATATATATATATATATATATATATATATATATATATATATATATATATATATATATATATATATATATATATATAATAAAAAATATATATATAAACAAGGGAATATTTCCGTAATGATGGCAATTATTATTATTAAATTTGTTGGAATAAAAGATGTCTTAATTAAATCGGAGAGTTATTTTTGCTAATCATTATAGGTTATCGCGTATGCACAGTATGCGAATTTCTCATGAACCTCCGAATTTTCAATAAAACCGTGTAGTTTCGATGCTGAAATTGCATTCTATGGCAGAAATTATGTAGTTTTCATTGAGACCGTCATCCAGATCCAAAACGTTGTTTCCTGGCAATCCTCGTGGGAAGATATTTGCAGCATATGTGTCAGCGGGGAATAGTTACTACCAATAGTTAGTTGTAATACGTTCAGAAAAGGCTGAATGGAGGTAGAAACCCATATAAATCCTCCATGAAGGGCATATCACATTTATGTGTAATATTTAATATTACATTTGCTACTATTGTCAGCCAACTAAATTATGAATTTCGAAGTTAATATGACACACTACTCTGTTGGGGATCGGTATTCCAGTATAATCGTACAACAGTCAGCGGAGCACTTACGAATGTATAATCGTGTGTCTTAGCACAGCTATTTAATTGTAACATCCGATAACACTATGCCTAATAATATGTATACAACCCAGGAACTGACGGATATGGTTGAGGCGTTTATTCTTGAAGACAAGAATGCCCACAGAGCTACGGAGGTGTATAGACGGAGATATCCAGATCGTTTGGAACCGCATTCCACTATAATGTACAGATTGTACACAGGTTTTCAAGAATAAGGTTCGACCAACTCACCATCTCGCCACCCAAGTCAACCTCCCACCCGTACCCTTGACATGGAGTTTGACTTTCTATTGTATACCACGGAACACCCAACAACCTACTTACGGCAGACAGGAACGGTACGGTGCATTCTACATATGTACAACATTTTTCATTACAGAGCACACATTGTGCACGGTCTGCATCCCGGCGATCCCGGACGTTGGTTGTAGTTCGTAGTCCAAATGTGTTCCATGTTTGACAATAAACTTGACGGGCAGCTCCGTATTTTGTGGACGGATGAGGCCAGGTTTACCAATATTGGCACGATTAATGGGTGGAATTATCGGTACTGGACCACAGA